>JACXGK010002666.1:26255-52329 GCA_016801125.1 Novumbra hubbsi | reverse complement strand
TCTAACTACCATTCCAACCGCTTCCAACTGGCCCTCTGTCTACCATCTAACTACCCCACCCACCGCTTCCAACTGGCCCTCTGTCTACCATCTAACTACCATTCCAACCGCTTCCAACTGGCTCTCTGTCTTCCATCTAACTACCCCACCAACTGCTTCCAACTGGCCCTCTGTCTACCATCTAACTACCATTCAACCGATTCCAACTGGCCCTCTGTCTACCATCTTACTAGCACATCAACCTCTTCCAACTGGCCCTCTGTCTACCATCTAACTACCATTCAACCGATTCCAACTGGCCCTCTGTCTCGCATCTGACTAGCACATCAACCGCTTCCAACTGGCCAACTGTCTACCATCTAACTACCATTCAACTGATTCCAACTGGCCCTCTGTCTACCATCTTACTAGCACATCAACCGCTTCCAACTGGCCCTCTGTCTACCATCTAACTACCCAACCAACTGCTTCCAACTGGCCCTCTGTCTACCATCTAACTACCCCACCAACCCCTTTCAACTGGCCCTCTGTCTATCATCTAACTACCCCACCAACCGCTTCCGACTGGCCCTCTGTCTACCATCTAACTACCCCACCAACCGCTTCCAACTGGCCCTCTGTCTACCATCTAACTACCCCGCCACCCCCCTCCGGCTGGTCCTCTCGCTGCATTATTCAGAGGAACAACACCTAGGCACAGCGCTGTGGTTCCCACGTCTTCCGTTTCACATCATTTTCGGCTTGCGTCCAAGCACATTTCACTTGACACAAAGACAAGAATCAGGCACGTGTTTCTCCCAAGTCCCTCATAATGTTAAATATTAATGCTGGCATAATTCCACAGGCTCCCAAATCACTAGAAGCAGGAGACCGTGTAGTCGTCTGTGACTTAAGTACTTTCCCAACGGCAGTAAGATTGTCCGAGTAAATGTGGAGACACGACAGCAACAATGAAATATTTTGGTGCATTTCACCGAAGTCCTTCCGCTAATGTGCCAGACTAATAATTATTGTGTCCACGGCTAGGGTGTTTTTCTTTGTGTTAATCTCGGTTTACGTGTTTATTTGTCTTGTCAGATCAATTCCCTTACAAAACCGGAACAGGTTGAGTGCCATAGTGTTCTGGTCAGGGTGGGCGTGCATCAACAGTACACTGTAGTGGCAACAAACTGTTATTTGCGCGTTGTAGAAACCCTGCACCCCACAACATGGCAAGACACTTAACCATCAAAGGCGGCTCACGTGGTCGCCAGGCTCCAGTAGGACTGTGTCCTTCTGATTATCTTCCCCCTACACTCTCTACCCTCAGCTGAGTGGTTCCTCCCAGCCCACCCCCTCCTCTGTTCCTCTCCTTGCCAGGTCACCTGGCGCTTCAAATAACCACGTCAAGGACCTGCCATGCACTCCGTCTTCACCTCAGTTCCCTCCTCAGCCCGCCACATCAGTGAATTACACAGCCGTTCCACATTATTAAACACCACACTCTGCCAAGATAATGGAGCCTTTCTTCGTCTTAATTTGGAATCGTAATCTCTCTCTTTTTTTTTTTTTTTATTATTAATAAGCACTGATCTGCATATCAAGGGCTCTTGTTAATTTTTCCTGCAAATCCTCTTTCATGATGCACTTGCAGAAAAAATAAAATAATAATCTTGTCTTGAGGATCTTTCACTCCATCTTTTCCACATGAGAAATCTGGTCCTTAAGGCGAGGCTTAAGGGGAATAGGGCTGGGCATCCGTCTGATTGGATGACGGCTGTAACCACCCTCCCCTACACCCACTCAGGACCAGACAGGAGAGGGGAAGAGAGTATGTTGTGTGTTTTGTTCCGCCTCGTTTCTTATGACTTCACCATGTGGACACACTCTCCTCCGCTGCCCGGACCATCACAGACACTGTGTTTGCTGACCAACTGCTCTGTTACATTTACTGCTGTGTTTACTGCAGTATAGGTTCAAATACAGGCTTGAATTCACTGTAGTGTTTACTGCTGTATAGGTTCAAATTACCTGTAGTATTCACTGCACTGTAGCCTTATATTTCTTGTAGTGTTTATTGCAGTATATTGGGATATTTACTGTAGTTTTCTGTGATTTGATTTAATCTTCTTGATTTGGGGTTTTTCCAGGTATAGGAAAAAAAGCAAATGGTTCTTTGTAGGTAGGCCTGGGATTGGAACGCTTAGGTTGGAAACTTTTCAATTACCGAAGAGGTATGGAGGAAATGGGGCTGATGGGATGTCATGTAGGCAACACCATACTCTAGTGGCTTGTAGTTCCTTTAAACATGGAAGGAGTGTGTTGTACAAACTGGGATATGTGGGGAAGGGAATTGATTGGTCATATACAAATGTATATTTTAATATAAATACAGTGTGTAGTATTCTACATAAACATGTCATGTATAAGTAAGCACTACTCAATGTGGGGGTACTACAATGTTGTATGACGTTCTATAGCAAACTGTAGGCCTGGGTGTAAATGCTGTCACTCCGAGCCCTGATGGAATGTTGTGGCGTACTCTTTAAGACATAGGGGTTGTGTCCCACGATGTTCCTTGCTCCAGAAGCAACTGGAGTGCTTGTCCATAAAAAACGAAACTTCTCCAGGCTACCTAAATGCGTTGTGTCCTGCGTCATGCATTACTACGGGTTCCAAGACGTGTCGGCATGGTTTCAGGAATGGCATAGTGGTATTATCATGTTGCGTCTACATGGAGGAAGAGAAGCTTTGGCGGTGGCATGTATTCCAGAGGCCTCTGAAGAATGCCAGCCTTGTAAAGAGGGGGTGACGGGGGGAACTCGCAGGCCTTTCAGAGATTTCCAAGCACGCGGAGTGGGGGTAGGACGGGTAGGACGGGGGTGCCGGTCCCCCCTCGGGGTGAGCTGAACTCCGGTGAGGCAAGGAGAACGAACACAGGAGTCTAGTCAGCACCACCATTCCATTCCTAGTCTCTCTCGGTTGGGTCTGTAATTACCATCGTTCTCTGCAGCACTGCTCCATGAATCACGGTCATTCTGCCTAAACCCCTGGAGGAGCACTCCATCTAAACCCTTTGAATTAATTTTACTGTTGGGCAACAAAAAGAGAGGCCGAGCGAGAGAAGTGTTTAACCGGCCTGGCCAGTTGTACGCTCTCGAACCCGACACTCGTCTTTCCAGCCGGACCGCTCCCCCACATCCTCATCCGCCTCTCACGTTGATGACCACGTGTCCCATTGCACCGCGTCGTCTTCCAAGCACCTCCAAGAGTCACAAGCTCACCAATACCCTGGGTTATCAGAAATCAATCCCTCTCATCCCTTCGGAATAAACACCTGAGAGATGCTTGGCGACGTCACCAGGGGGCTTCCCACAAATCAGAACCACCAGCCGTTTGTCTTCCCTAAGCCCAGGCAGCAACATCTCTCTAATCCATGGCTCCCAGCCAAAGGCACAATACGTTTAATTAACCAGCTCATTTCCACGGCACCTCTGAGGAACTTAAAAGCGAGCAATCCCTAATTTATGGGTTAATTAATAAGATGGGGAAAGGTAAACATCATAAGAATCAATTTGCCAGACCCAAGGCTGCAGTGAGGAAAGCCTCGATCAAGATGCAGAGACGAAGACGTAAACAGGTTCTTTCTGACTCCAGCTTTTTCTAAGGTGGAGATCGTTTCTAAGTAAATGGAAGGTTCAGTTGCCAACCTCTGTAATCCGCTCCATCCAATCCGTCTCCGCTCTGGATATTAGGTCTGCACCACTGCCATTTGTGCATGCATCCTTTATTGAACAGTATTATCGCCGCATTATGCCCGGAATCTACCTTTGTGTTTGCAGACCAGCAAATCCGATTGACTGCCTACTTCTGCTGTTATGGTTGTCTCTCAGCTGCCCCAACTTGGCCTTGTTAAATAAGTGGCATTCAAATACACCTTTGCCCATTCAGAAGGTTTTTCTATTTGCCCTGTGGGCTTCACTTCTGCACCTGTAGATCACCTGGTGATCAATGGCATGCAGTAGGTGGGCACATGCAGCCAGGCTTTAGTGTCCCAGTCTTTCTCTAATGAGTTAGTATGTCCTATACGCTCCCAAAAAGAGACAGTTCCATGTTACCATGAACTACTGGCTCCAAATTGCGATTACAATCATGCAAGACTAAATCACTCGGCTGTTAGAGGAAATAACCTGGCTAAGATAATGAACGGGTGAAGCTGCGACATGATTGGCACTTTGAGCACAAATAACCTGGAATTATCTGTAATAACCATGGTAACCCAGTGGTAATTGCCAGAAAGTTCTCTTGTCTCAAAAATAGCGGTTCAAAAAAGAGGGAGCCAGAAATTAGTCCTCGCTCAGTTTAACTTACATTACTTGTACGCGTTGTGGACATTTCTTTTTTTTTTCTGTGGTGTTTTCTCTACCAGGTGCTTTCTCCTTGCCACAAAGACCATTTGTTTTGAGGCTTGTAAAATGTTTTTGGTGTATAAAATGAAAAAATCTGGTCAGAATCATACTTGCCCAGATTAATCCACAAAATTTAGAAATTGAGTATGTGTAGTCTGGTTAACTGTGTGGTATAGGGTAACATGGGGTAAGTTTTCCCATGTAGGTATGCACCCCCCTCCACATGGAAAAAAAACCCAGAACATTTTCTCTGAGAACAATTTGAAATATCCAACAACATTTGTTTATCAACATATTTTATGCAATTCAATCAAACAAATTTTGAGCCAAGTTAATGTATTTATTTTTATTTAGACATAATCCAGTTAAGTTAGATAAAGCATTTTTTTATATATATGTTAGGGAAGCCTTAAGATAATGAATTAACATGTTTAGAAAGGAAACAATTTGCTGTTTTTTAAGTAAGGTTAAGTTAATATGTTTTTGGCAAGATACCTCCCTTCCTCTCCCATATGGTTGATCACGTGTTTCTAACTATTATCCCAGAGGACGTGTTGTTCATTATTCCTAACAAATATTTAGATGTGTCAGACCACTCCACTCCATCATAAATGAACTCGGGACCAGAGAACTAGGTGGCGTTTCTGGATATTTTTTTTCTTTTTTGTGTGGTAGAGTTTTAACCTGCATTTATGGATGCAGTGACAAACTGTGTTCACAGACAGTGGTTTTCGGATGTGTTCCTGAGCTCATGCAGTGATTTTCACTACAGAATAATTATTTTATTTTTAACCTGAGGGCCCGAAGATCACAGCCATCAAATATCAGTTTTTGAAAATGTTTTTGGTGTACAGAGATTTCATTAATGATTTCATTTAATTATATTATGTAGATTATGAGATCCACAAAGTCTTTGCAATTTTACATTGAAAATGTTATTCTTAAATTGTTGCTTTATTTGCCTCTGCAGTCTTTCATGGAGTGGTGATCACCTCCAACTCTTCTGAAAGAGTAATATTCTCTTTGATGCCCTTTTAATACCAAATCATGTTACTGACCTGTTGCCGATTAACCTAATTAGTTCTGAGAAGTTTCACCAGGTTCTATTTTTGTATTACAAATTTCCATTAATTTGTTGCCCATGTCTTTTATACTATTAATTATTACAGAAATGATGTAATGTTTGACCTGAAGTAATTCTATAAGGAAGGCAATTGGCAGGCATTGTCTGAGATTATAACACGATCTGGTGGTATAATATAGTAGTAAATAAATAATAAGACACGGTTGTTTACTGTCGTATATTATGAGTAATTGTTTTAAAAAATGTTATGCTTTTATTCTTGTTTCCGCTGTCATCAATTAAAACAATCATCAAGGCATTGTTTGTAACCTGTGTTCACCTAAAATTACCATAAACTGGTGAGTGTTAGCGTGATAATTTAATCTTAAATGTTTCTTTTTTTCCCTTTCTTGACGTGTTGAATGGGCCTAGTTGCATATTAGGCTATAGCTTTGGCTAGCTGAACGTTGGCTGTAGCGCTAAAATGTATAAAAACAGACAATGAGGGATTTTCATATTGCAAGTAAAGGTTAATCACCTGCCTTAAAATCAAATTATTACTTATTACTTCCAGAAGGTCTGAATAATATTTCAGGATTTCAACTGCAAAGGTAAGAAGAATTTATATGGATACCAATATATTTTCTATTATTTTGCATGATTTGAATGAAGTCCAAGGGTCAGTACTTTTGGCCACAACTTTCCATGTGACAAATGTGTATACTGGCAGCTGATTATACTGGATGCTGAGGATCTAAGAAATGTTTCTCATCCAGGTAGTACAAAAAGTGCTTTGTTCTTTGTTTGAAACAAGCAGCCACAACAGTTTCATTTGCATCTTACTGTTGTCCAGTTGAGTGACACAGTTGTGCCATGAAATGTCATATCGATCGGGTTTGAGCGCTCATCTCTCGGGCAGGTTCCCTCCCCCTGCTCCATTTCAAAGATGGAACATTTAATGTGGAGAGGCAGGGGGAATCTTCTGATTAATACAGATATTATGCAAATCCAGATTCCCTGCCTCGCAGCCCTGAGGCGAAGGGGAACACGGGGCAGGATGCAGAGAAGAAACTAACCGCAAGAATCACAGGGGTATATAGGGAGAATTGCCAATAAGCAAATGTGCCATACATGTTAGATATTGGAGACTACTGATGTTGTGTGTTGACCACAGCCTATAGGCTAGGGTCATGCTTTTTTGGGGGGAAATGTAAAATGATTGTTAATATATTAAATAATGCCACCTTTTTTTCTCCAAGCAAGTTGACAGTGAACACAATTAACGGTTACAGTATCAACCTACTTGGCCACCTACTAGGCTACCTGCTGAGCATAAATGCTATAGGCTATACTTACTCAGCCAAACATCAACTACACTACTTTTCTTTCCTATTCATCATCCCCCTACAGCTGCGAAACCTTCCTCAGTGTGATCAGGCCTGGGCTCAAGCTACGTACAAAACCGAGTCCTTCCCTGGAGTCCTTTGACCCCTCCTCCAAGCAGCCAGTCACATTGCCTTCAGAGCCATTGACCATAGCCTCGCTCCCAGCGCCCCACACCTATCGCTCATCTCTCTTGTTGTTGTACCCTCTCATAAGTATGCCCAGTGGGACTGTTGACCGAGACCAGGGGCTGGCTAGTAGCTCAGACCCAGTGGCCAGCCTCCTCCTGGGGGACAGTGGAGGTCTTTGTTCCCCTGTCATGCCTCACATTCCCAGAACAGCCAAGGGTCCCCGGGAAGGCAAAGTTCATGGGGAGGGACACAGCCCTATTCTCCTACCCCACGGATCTCAAATCCCGCCCCCAGGCATACCTTTTGAGAGTGGGGCCTGGCTGTGGCTAAAGCCCTCGTTAAATATGGCCGTCCCAGACAATGGCTTCGGACAGCGGTGCTTGAAGGTGGTTGTTACGCGCCTAAGGAGCTGTTTGAGCGACATGCAGTTTGGCATCCAGGATTAGAGTAATACATAAAGGGTCAGTGCATCTGGACTGAAGAGGTGGGGACAGCAACAGATTGATAGACTGATCCTTTTATAACTCTTGTTTTAAAATATGGTAAACAGGAGTGGTGAAATACATGACTGTTCAAAGGATTCGGATCCATTAGAAATGTCCTTGTTTTTGAAGAAAAGCTGTTTTGTCCAATGGAATTACAGCGAATTGATAAAACATACAGTGTAGACATTGTTAATAGTGTAAATAACTTGTAGTTATTTTTTTATGGAAAATAGGCGCACAGAGGCCCATTATCAGCAACCATCAGTCCTGTATTTCAATGGCATGTTGTTTGGCAGTTCAGGTTTATCATTTTCAAAGTATATGTGATCATTATAAAACCTTTCTGCAATTCTGTCAGCACAGCTGAAAACTGTTGTGCTAATTAAAGAAGCAATACAACTGGCAACTTATTTAGACTACATGAGTATCTAAAGCATTATCAATTGTTGGTTTAACTCACAAACAAAAAAATATATTCTAAACCTCACCATTTTATTCTTGTTCTGAGAAATGAGGGCTATTCCATGCAAGACATTTCCAAGAAACTGAAGATCTCGTAAAACTTTGTGCACAACTCCATTCACAGAACAGCACAAACTTGCTAATAGAAAGATGAGTGGGAGGCCCCAGTGCACAATGGAGCAAGACGAAAAATACATTAGAATTTCTTGTTTGAGAAACAGACTAATCACTAGTCCTCATTTGTCAGATTTATTAAATAGAACCCACAAAACACTAATCTCAATGTCAATAAGGAAGTGGCCTTTTTTATGTCTTTGTTTTTCCCTGCAACTTTGCCTAGAAGGCTTGCACCCTGGAGTTATATATTTGGATTCTAGCTAGAAATAAATTGGAAGTTGGAATTCTTGCTTCTTTTGTTTCTGTCTCTGTATCTAGTCAGTTGAATGACAGTATAGTGAATAATACAACAGTAAGTAGAAGAAGCCGACAACTTATTGTGGAATTTCTTCATGTTGTTTTGTCAAATAGGTATGGGAATGAGTAAAAAAGGTAAAAACATGAAACACACAAAGGTAATCAAAGCCTAGTGTTATTGATGTTTGGTAAAAGTTTTACTAAGATAATTTGTCGGCTACCATATAGAGTTGCTGGCTTGCTTTGTTAATCTAGAGAGAACAGTGACTGTCACAAAGACAGGGAAGGCATTGATGAGAGGAGGCAAATTAGTTAAACATGGGAAAAACAAATAGGCTGGAAAGAACAGGCAAAGAGGAGTGGAAGGACAGTAACTGTACAATGTCCAGGAAAAGGGTGTAAATTATACAATGACAATTGGGGGGGTCAGCTTTTTATCCAGGGCATGAAGGGAACCCAGTATAGCGCAGGTGTATACCATGATGCTTCCTTTACTATCAGTAGTGTAATGCCTCCTTTACTATCAGTAGTGTAATGCTTCCTTTACTATCAGTAGTGTAATGCTTCCATTACTATCAGTAGTGTACTGCTTCCTTTACCATCAGTAGTGTAATGCTTCCTTTACTATCAGTAGTGTACTGCTTCCATTACTATCAGTAGTGTACTGCTTCCTTTACTATCAGTAGTGTAATGCCTCCTTTACTATCAGTAGTGTACTGCCTCCTTTACTATCAGTAGTGTAATGCCTCCTTTACTATCAGTAGTGTAATGCCTCCTTTACTATCAGTAGTGTACTGCTTCCTTTACTATCAGTAGTGTAATGCCTCTTTTGCTATCAGTAGTGTAATGCCTCCTTTACTATCAGTAGTGTATTGCTTCCTTTACTATCGGTAGCCAACTCTTTATTAAATGTCCTAGCAAATTATTTGAGAACATTAGCGTATGATTGTTGTGCATCCCATCAGTTTCTGAAAGTACTATTTGCCAAAATATCTGCTATGATGACAAACATCTGTAAGTGCATTTTCCTCCTGCTTGCTGACTGTCATTCTGTCCTCCCTCTGCTTCCTTAATACAACACATAATAAAACATCCTCACCATCACCCATACAATCCTGCTCAATATTAAGCCTGCTTGACAACCTCAGAAAATAGAAGCTGCACTATCATCTCTAAGTCCTCATTTTTACAAGTTTCAACTTATTATTTTCTTAGCACTTAGCAAAGGTGCAGAATATCCTCCTCTTGCTCTTGTTGACTCTGTGAATGAAATCTAATTAATGTACTTTAATAGTAGATGCATTGTAGTCATGCATTTGATGAAGAACCTCCCCTAGAAAGAAATGACAAGAAATGAGACATAATTATAACGTATTGTCAACAGGACGATCAACTAACGTCAAGGTTTAGAAATGGCATGGTCCATTATAGGGGTTACATTGTATCGTATGATTCTTTCAGACATGAATATGGTAAATACATTGTAATATTTACGATTACAGGTAACAATTTATAAATCAACCCTCCCTGACCTGTTGTTTTTACCTCTTTTGGTGGGTCCAGGTCTAAATTAGGGGGGTCAACCCTACCCCACCCCCACCCGTAATTTGAACTCCGGACAAGAGGACAAACTGAAGAGAAGAGTGAATAGAGGGACCTCCAGGAAGACCGAGGATATAGTTTTATGGGATTTAATTTGTTTTGTGTAACAACCTCAGAATTGCACCGTGTCTACCTGTGGTCATGGTTATTTGTTGTAGCACCAGAACCGTTTAGGGCAGTAACTTTAGGGTCATCCAAAGTTATGTCTGTGACCTAGAAAATGGCATGTACTTTGTTTTTTACAATTATTACCCTTGTCCACAAGTGATTTTTGTAATAGTTTGAAATCAGACTCCAGGTGTGCAACAGCTTGTTCAAGAGAGGAAGCCATCGCGTACAGTAAAGTATTGTCAACATAAAAAGGAAATGCACTTATTGTTTAAGAGATTAGTATAGTATTAGTATTTCATTAGTTTAGAAAGTAAACAAAACAGGACTCAATACTAAACCCTGTGGAATTTCTTTGTGGATCACGAGAAATTATGATTAGCTGCAATAGCCTATGTTCTGTTACAAAGTTAATTCTGGAACCAGAGACAGCTTTTTCAATAAGATTGAGTTATCTGTTGCATCAAACGCCTTTGACCGGTCAACAAACAGAGCAACACAGCTTCATTTCTCATCTAAGGTTTGACAATATAATTTCCTACCAGTGTAGTTGATAGCACTGTACCCAGGCCTAAAACCAGATTGAAATCTTTTCAAAATGCAATTTTCTGATAAAAAGGAAGTATTATTTACCCATTCCTCCAGGATTTTAACGAGGGTGACAATTTAGAGATAGAGCGATAGTTATCAAGAACAGTAGTGTCCCCACTCGTATGCAGTTGGAGCACATGAGCAGTGTTCCAGACTTAAGGCATAACCCCCGAAATGAATGTTAGATGAAATTTGTGTTAGAGCTCCAGCACTAACTAATAAACCTAGGTGTAACATATCACCCTTTGTGGTTTTCTTAGTAGATGCCATAAGGTGTGATGATGCTGAGATCAAATGTTTATTGATATAAATAATAAAAAAAATTCCATAAATATGTCACAGGAATATTTAGATTTTCTTCAGTAATCAGAAAAAGGTGTTAACATGCGTGCATGAGGTATATTAGCCAAGGTTCTCATGTGTGACACAATGCAACATGCCTCAATTCACTCCTGCTTGTGGTATGCAGTCTCCTAAACCACTGATTCCAACCAGTCAGCATTCGTGTTCAAATCACCTGATTTGGATGAAAATGTACAGCCTTGTCTATAAATAATATATTTATATATGTAATATATAATATGTATATGCTATATAAAGTTTTGATAAAACATTTGACCTCTGCAGCTTTCTCCTTCCTTTCCAAAAAAGAAAATTTTGAGTGAGGAACAGAAGGGTTCAAATTAAGAGACCACTGCAAGTTTCACTTCTCACTTTTCCAAATTTTGCGGGAAAAAAAGACAAAGCAGCAGTGGTCCAATATTTTTTAAAGAGCTGTTCATACCATGTACACAGTACCTACAGGAGTTTACAGTATTGACTGTGGTAAAAACGTGTTCACCTATTCCCTGTGTACATGAAAATACATTTAAACCCAATGTAATCATCCTATCACTTTGACGTGTACAGTAAAAAAATCTGCCTTAATACTTGTTACTTGTGGCCGTATGTTTAATCCACAGTTAAGAAAGATGCGCGAGAACACAATGTGTTTCTCCGTTCCCTGAGAGGAAAAGGACAGGCCCCCCCTGGCCGCAGTTGCTCCCCGATCCAAAAGAATTGGAGCAGACACCGGCTGGGCCATGATGTCCCCTCGGAGGGGTTCTTTAATGGAAATTTGGTGTAAGAGTACTTCTCCTGGGGGATGCTGAGCTGTAACAAATCACAAGGACGTGCTCGAAAATATGACATTTACCCGCTGCTGGCATGACAAATCATTCACACCGGGATGTACCAACCAGTGCACACAGGTCTAACCAACCGTCCCCGGGAAATAGCTTCCCCCTCCAGCTTCACCCTTTTCATTTCTTCTCCCTTTTTTCTCCCTCCACACCCACTCATAACACACAGGATTTATATCTTCCACCTCTTCTTTCTACTAAATACCACGTCTAGTGATGGACAGGTTCCTAATTAGAATGATTGACGGGTTCTTAACTGGATTCGAGCCCGGGTGGGGTACGGCGTTCTCCGCCGCCGTTTGTAGTTCCGAGCCTCGTGACCGCGAAGTGAGCGCCATGCTGTACCGTGCTAGGGGTGTACTCTGGGGTGTGCCAGCAACATGCGGCACTTGATACACCACGGTGTAGCCGCGTAATGAGGAGGCTGAGGCGCCGACCCAACGCAGCTCCTCACACAAAAGACCGGACCATGTCGGAGGAGACACACCGAGGGCAAGTTAGCCCTGAGAGGGTGGGGTAGATTGGGTAGGCCGATCCTGGGAGGTGGGTGGGTAAATGTTTCTGATGTGGATGGGAATGAGCTCCGACAGCTAGACTAAGGATGGAGGAAGGAGCTTATTTCACGGCTGATTTGTTTTAATATCTGGAGCAACAGCAGGAAGGATGCGGGGTAGATGGCTACGGCGAGGGGGTTGGAGCCTGGCGGCGGGAGCCAGAGACAGGGACTGGCGAGGACCACAACGGCCTGATGAGGATGATCAGGTGGGAGGTGGAAGAAGAGGGGAAGGTCGGGGGTTTACATGGCGTGAGACCTCACTTGTGTGGCGGAAACATGAAAGGCGCGAGTGATCTCGGTTATGGATGGCCACAGAATGCAAGGTTCTGGACCAAGAGAAATGGAGGAGAAGCGAAGGATGTTGGTCGAAGGAAGGGAGAGAGAGAGAGATGAGAGGGGACAGAGAATCAATCAATAAAAGACCAAGGAAAGAAAAGGGCTAAGAGAGTGCGCTTGGTCTCTGAAATAGAACCAGGGTTGTCACTGGTAGGAACTGCAGGCAAGATGAGCCGTGTGCTGAGGGCTGCGCTGTGCTGGACAGGGTGATGTAAGCTGATGGCTTGGACCCACAAAGACACAGAGCAGAGCCGCCCTTTGATGTGATCAGAGGTGAAGAGCAGAATGGGGCAGGATAAAAGGCCCCAGAGCTGAGAGAGAGAGCGAGAGAGCTCCCCTGATTGATACAGGATGAGTAGGAGGGTTCCTGCAGTAGTTCCTGCATGCTACCTGACTCACCACACCACATCCTATGGGGGTGTCTGAGGTTGTTAAAACGAGAGCTATAACACAGTCTGTCCGGGTAATATAAACCTGAGAATAAAAATGAAGGGAAATCAGCGGGCAAGTGTGATTTGCCTAAGAATGAGCAAAGAAACTGATAGGAGCTGATGGCTGTTCCTGAGCATCAAAGTGGAGTCCCTGTCCGGGCCGCTTTGGAGGGACGAGCCCAGAGCCAGGCCGGTTCTGTGACCCGTGAGTAATATCTGTCAGCAGGACTCAGCTCCCCCCCCCCAACCCCCATGGATCACAACCTGGCAGCTCCTAATATTGCTACAGTCTGAACACAGCTTTATGGAGCTTAATGTGGCGGCTCTTACCTAATAACACCACAATCTAAACAGCTTAATGGATCCTAATGTGGCAGCTCCTAGCTAACAGCATTACAATACGAACCCGGCCATACAGATCCTAATGTGGCAGCTCTTACCTAATAACACCACAATCTGAACACATCTTTATGGATCCTGATGTGGCAGCTCTTACCTAATAACACCACAATCTGAACACATCTTTATGGATCCTGATGTGGCAGCTCTTACCTAATAACACCACAATCTGAACACATCTTTATGGATCCTAATGTGGCAGCTCTTACCTAATAACACCATAATCTGAACACATCTTTATGGATCCTGATGTGGCAGCTCTTACCTAATAACACCATAATCTGAACACATCTTTATGGATCCTGATGTGGCAGCTCTTACCTAATAACACCACAACCTGAACACATCTTTATGGATCCTGATGTGGCAGCTCTTACCTAATAACACCATAATCTGAACACATCTTTATGGATCCTGATGTGGCAGCTCTTACCTAATAACACCACAACCTGCATCTAACAACCTGCATCTAACAACACACAATACAATACAGGCTGCTTAGCCCCTGGCCTTGGCCCAAACCTGTGGATATTTGCAGATCGGAAGGATGCGGATAGGTATAAGCAGTGCAGTAGTGGTGCTTCCGTTCTGTTACAGATCTGAACACTTTCATGGGTGAGGGCAAGGTTGAGCAGAGCATCACAAGCAGCTGATAGACTACCGTCGAATTTGAGAGGCGCATGGGCTCTAAGGACATTCAACTCCTACCTTGAAAGGAAATGCAATTATTCCTCCCACTGAGCAGCAAATGTCTCAGCACTTGTTATCCGGTGCTTGTGTTCTACGAGGCATCCTTTGATGACCGGATTTACACGGAGCGTCCTTGCAAATGGCTCTTTGCGCCAAGAGCACTCACCCCCGGTGGAGCATTGTCAGGAGGAACTCGACCAAATTCTCCCTGCATCCACCGTCTACTTTGTTTCCCGTTGCAAGTGGGCCTGTCGAAAGCCATTTTGGACCGTAAGCACCGATCCGTCTTTATGCACGGCTGTTAGGACCTGGGCATGGTGCGTGTTGGTAAAAAGCCAACAGAAGTGTGCTTGTGTGAGAGTGGCTCTCGTGCAATACTCCAAACACAAAGAATATTTTTACATAATGGAGATCCTCTGTTACAAGCCATTGTCATTGCTATTGGGCAAACAGACCCCACGATTTATTTATTTATTTTCATCTTCTGTCCTCTAACGGTGACAGCTGGTCGCCATGGCACCTGCTACGCACTCCTGCCAATCGGGTGTACGTCTGGTACGTGACATCCTGCCAATCGGGCGTGCATCTGACACGTGACATCACAACGCCACGCGCTGACTCTGAGACTCGGTCGAACACAGACGAGACCCTGAACGAGTCACCCACGCGACGGCGGCCTTCTCCTGCCTCGAGTGCAGGGGCGAGCGACCTCCCCCCCCCGGGACTCCCATCGGAGTGGACGTTTGGGGACGGCAGGGAGGGCGGAGGGCAGCCCGGGGGGCAGCAGCGTTGTGGGGGCACACGGGCCCTGAGCGGAGGGAAAATAAAGGAGAGAGAAAGAGACACGGAAAGAGAGGCTGCTTTGTGTGCAACTATTTCTCTGTCCATTGACGAGCGCAGACATAATTGCCCTCTTTCAGATGTGCCTGCGTAATTTGCTCAATAAAACATCTCCATGTAGACAGGCACTTCCCCCACCGCGGAACTCAATGGGCTGAGGGGAAGTGGATGCCGGGATGGTGGCTTTTGGGAAGTTGTGTAGAAAGGGAGAGGGGAAGCGGTGCGTGCGACATCAGAGGACCTTTGTGAAGTGTACGAGCGAGGTTAAATGGGTGTATGTGCCAGTGTGTGTTTGTGTGGGGCTTTGTGTATGTTCCTGTCTGAGTTCATGCCACAGCAGCCCATCAGAAGTGTGGTGTCGCTGGTGCTCCAGTTAGCTAATCATCCCTGTAGTGTCTTCCCTCAGCGGTGTCATTACCCAGCATTCTGCATGGCTGGCCTACTAATAAACAAACTGTGAAAGACATTATGGGAGAAATCCAAATTTTCCCCGGTAAAACGAAACCCTTTCCGAGATCTCTGTGGAAAAAGGCTCCCTACTCATTTTAATGTGAACTATGGACATTCATAATTGTCTGTGATTGGACACTGTGGCCATGATCGTTTTCATACTCTGTTTGCTAAACAAAACAATTTAGACTTTAATATCTTGAGTACCATGAAATTACCCCCAGTCTTCACAATGACAGCTCTCATTCCAGGGAGCAAGCCCTGTGATCTTCAGCAAACGGTTGTTCGTATTTTTGTTTATTCTGCGGATGATATCTTCCCAAAAATGATTGAGTTTATTTACAAAGCAATGTGTACAACTTTAAATTCAATCATTCTAAAGTGAGTTTCACGTGCATCACCAACCTCACAGGTCATTGTTCCACAGTGGAGTAGAATATCAGAGGCTTGGGGAGTGATTAATGTGAGGTAATATGTTCAATTATTGTACATTATCACATCTGCCTTGCTTGAAAACTAGCAACAAGCCTGGTGCAGATCATTTCAAAATGACATCAATCCATAAACAAAACTATTATCAACAATCAGACCGATCCCAAGTGTCTCGGGAATGTTGGTTTTCTAGTAGGTCAGAGGTGACCATGTTCATCACCAGTCCTATTCCCAGTTCTCAGACTGGACCCAGAATGCTTTGTTTCATCACAGCTGATGGATGTGCTCCTCTCCTCCTCTCCCCCAGTCGAGGTGGCTGTTTATTGTTTAAGCCCGGCTCCATTTTTCAGCTAGGCACTTGGTTTATGTTTGTTAGGAGTCTCCGCAGAGAGAGCAGGTCATGAAGACGGTGCCACGAGACAGCTGTGCCAAAGCCGCTTTGTTTTAATACGTTCCTCTCCCAGAACGGCATTATTGGGTCCTAATGGCCTCTGTTGGTATGAATTTGGACTGTTTTATTTTCTTCTTCGGGGCACCTAAAAAAGGTCACTGGGGGTCATGTGGTTTTGTTTATGACACCGATATAACCAACTACAGTTTGTTGTAGGACCTGGCTGCCCCCCTGCTACTGGTGGACATGATTGGTGCCCATGTGCCCCCCCCCCCCCCCCACACACACACACACACACACACTGGCATTCTAATTCCCTATGTTGTGCCACTTAGGAGTAGCTTAAAGAAAGACTTCCACATCAGCCATGAATTATATATAAATATATTTACCCTCCCTGCATGGCTTACTCTGCTCCTTTCATTAAGTGGGGTCAGGCTGTTCTCCACCCCTGTCCCCGAACCAGGCTATTGGTGTGCCTGTGTTCCTATATCAGTGAATGTGTGTGTGTGTGTGTGTTCGGTGTGTGTGAGTGACTGTGCGTCACTGAATGTAAGCACTGGTGAGGGCTTGGCGGTGTTGCTGTAGCCGACACACACATGCAATAAGCCTAATCAGTGATTTGGATACACAATGACAGGTCATCTGGTTTCTAGGTCAGAGGTTACAGAGTTCAGGAACTGGTTTACCCGTGAAGGAAAACGTGTAAGTGCTAGAAATTGACCACTAAGTAAATGTGTATGTCTTTGCCCACCAGCTAAAGCTATAATGTTGCTTAGCCCATATGCTCTGACCTTGGTTGGGGAGGAGCCTTACAAAAGAACATGCTGCCCACTGTTGTGATTTTGAACATACAGATGTAAGGTCTTAATTTAGCCCGTTTCTCACGGCAATGATAAGGTCCTGTAGCAAAAGAAATATTAATTGTTTGAATTATTGTTCTTTTTTGTAGTGGTTGATATTATTCAGTTTTGACACATTGATAGTATATCACAAACTTTAAGGGTAGGTAGCAAAGGTTTTTTACTCACCAAAGCAACAACACAATTGCCACAATACTTTTTGTCCCGTTCGCCTTAAACACAGCAAAATGTTGCTTCTATACCAGAGAGCTGGCTTTTCAACTTCACAGTAGGCAGCCTTCAAAACGGGCTGCCAAATGTGTGATGTGATACAGATGAAAAAAGCCTGATTTGCCAAAGCATATCACTGATCTCCTAGCTTAGTTCTGATATCAACATTACCATGGAAATAGCTACCTAGCTAGGACACCATGTAGTATATTGCCCCCAACTGTAGACCACTAATTCCTGGAGCTGGTATAATGACATTAAGGCTAGGAGAGTAGCTAGTTAGCCAGCTGGGCCTCCAGAAGCAGATGGTACTAGCAAATACATAGCTTGGGTTAGCTCTGGGTATTGGTACCAAGATGATAAACTGCTATGTTATGGTTTGTATGTAATGCTAGTTAAAATAGCATAACAATACACACTAAATGGCTAGCTATGAATGGCTAGCTATGGTCCAACATTGCATTTTTGGTACTGGGATAGCTTCTCACATTTATTACTCCTTTTTTATATTTCAGCAATATTAGACATTTTGAATGATTGTTGTAAAATAGTAAACTAAGGGACATTTGATGTACACAACAGTATTTTTCTTTTTACATTTGGTCATTTGAAATTATTTATACCTTTTAGGAAACCTTCCTAAGCCTTTAATACACTTCAACTTTGGATTGTCCTGCAACAACGGAGAGATCAAATAAAGACACCGCATCTGTAGAGCTAATATATCTGATTGTATAGGTTACACTGTGTGTGTTCTCCATGCCACATGAGAGGGGGGATGGTCCTGCTCGTTGAACTGAATAGCATGCTGAATGATGCTGCGGAGTGATTGGCTGTCTCGGGGTGTGTGTACCAGAGTGTACCAGGGAGACGAAGGCGGGCCCAGGAAAAAGAATGTGTACGCAATCTCTAATTAAAAAGAGCGATGAGGTCTGACACACCTTGGCCGACTTGTGTTATCAGTCATTAGCGAGAGTGCGGCAGATTATAAGAGGCCATGACCCTGTGCTACAATGGATTGCCTCTCCGTATATACCTCTGTTTTTCTTCATCTCGCCCTCTAATATTATACCTCAATTTCTGAGTGGATGCACAGCGGCATCAAGGAGCTCAGAACTGATTCCTGACACGGAGTCGACAATGGGATTGCTTGGATTGTACTGTACAGGTTTTCTGGGTGTGTTGCGGTTGTATTCTACCAGCTGGGCTTACGCTACCACCCACATAGGTTACTTTAGTGTCAAATTGATACCTCCGCCGATCTGCTGCAAACCATCTGCTGCCGTACTCTCCAAACAATGGTCTGGTACGAAACGGCTGAGGAGGGCTATGGGGTTTGGGAGGGAGAGGACTTGCCCCCACCAGGGTACCTTCATTGGGTGCAGTGGTCCAGAACACTGTCCGTAACCCCCCCCCCAACCACCATCACTGTCCATTGACCGGACCAAACAGCTCCAGCCCCCTCCAGGACTTGACTAGTGTTACCCTCCATTAACGTAGGAGGGGGAGGGGAGAGGGGATTGGAGGTAGGGGCTGTCCGGACGGAGCAGTGAGTCTCTCATGAATTCTGTATGATTTATGATCATTAATTTACTGCACTTCCGAGTGCATGATGCTTAGCGTCTACAGTCTAGCTCCAAGGGTGAATAGATCACCGGAGAGACCTGACATTTCTTCCCCCTATAGCTGTCTCTACCTCTCAGGCCCCACCCCCAGGCCCTCAGAGGCCAAACCCCTCCTTCCCCGGTACAGGCGGTGGGTTGCACCCCCCGTCGCCCCTCGTGCCCTATCTGGCAGCGGCAGTTACCCCACATGCGGGGCATTTCTCTAGAATACCCTCGCTGGCCTGTCAGAGTGTATTTGCCCCTACTGCGGGGATCAACTGACTGTCGGTGAGGACGGCGGTGACAAAATGAAATGCAATTTCACGGTGCCGACAAAGTGTCTTCTTGTTTTGTTGAGCGTTTGTTTACCGAGGCCTCATTACACTCCGTTTTCTTGAATGGAAATACAGCGTGTGCCGTGTAGTGGTAAACTAAACACACAATAGGCGTTGGATTGCTGCGGAGCAACAGAGCTAAGAGTACGAGTATGAAGATAATTATAGCCTTTGTTGGATGAACCGGGGAAGTTGAGCAGTCCTAGAGAGCAAACTGCTAACAAGCCAAAACGAGCGAAAGCAACAGTTTTTGTTGTCATTGAGTAGGTGTGTAGATTATCTGTTACTCGTCTAGTGCATTTACATTTGGAATTGCAAATAAAAATGCCTTTTGTATCTACCTTTAATGTGTTTTTGTCGAAGTCAGTATGGCTGCATTTTCATAACAACACATTTTAGCTTTGGTACAACCGTTGTATCATATCGTACTCCTGTGCCAAGTGAAGACACGCGGGCATATTCTGGATACATTCTCCTCTTGGGGGCGCTCTTGGATCCAGCCCTTCTGGTGCTGCCTATCGCTAATCTGTGGGTGGACCCATGGACCACGGGTGTGACCGCGTGTTATCATCTCAATCATCCGGGTAAGCCAAGGGCCTAGAGAAATGACAGGGCCCCATTCGTTGCTTACTGACACGTTTCGCACTCACTACGTTGCAGATGCATTCCATAGCTGTTCTGCGGTTAGCATGGAAAATTACATGTT
The DNA here is from genome assembly GCA_016801125.1 of Novumbra hubbsi. Lineage (NCBI taxonomy): Eukaryota > Metazoa > Chordata > Actinopteri > Esociformes > Umbridae > Novumbra > Novumbra hubbsi. The sequence goes on along the minus strand of JACXGK010002666.1, from coordinate 32,278 downwards.
TGCCTTCACATGGTAACATTAGGCAAGGCTTAATAGGGGTGAAGTTACTGCATGTGTAACATCTACATATATTAATGGTTACTGCATGGTTACTGGGGGACTTAAACATTAAGATGGTTATTACAATTTATTGCAAAGATTCAATACAGAAATCAAATTTCCACCGAATTTGTTTCACTTAAGCAAACCTGAGAATTATACGACACACACAATTCAGGAACACTGGATGCAATCACTTAAAATGGTAGGACATTTGAAAACACAGTAACTATGAGAGAGTAAAAGTAAAAATTAACCTTCACATACTAAATGGTATTATTCATGTGTTATTGCACCACCAAACAGAGTGGGCAACACAAGCCTAATGGAAATGTGATATTCTTTTTGGTGATGCCTTATCTACATTGCTAATCTCTTGTATTTGTCTACTTTAAAGAGGTATTTATTTCAGTTGATTTCAATATACTTAATCTTGTTTGGACATGCAAATGAGGACCTGGGCATCAGCCTTGATCAAATACACACATCTTGCCTCCTCATAAAGGCTCACCCACTCGCCCCTCCTCTCAGGCCCACAACAACACCATTCACACAGGCCACTTGGCCAGCATGGAGGCTGCATGGAGGCTGATGAGACCCGGAGGCCTGCTGGGCGTGAAATCACCCCCTAACAACATTAGAGACATCCCACCAATCAGATACTATAGGCCAGAGACAGACAACAGCCATGCCATTTTCATCCCATTCAGACACGGTGATGTGGAGTGCTGCATTTCAGGCCAGAACAGAGGAGGGACTGGTTATTTCCTGCTTCTTTAGTTCAGAGAGACTGAGAGAGAGGGGGAAAACAGAGGGACACATTGAGACCATCTCATAAGAGATGGATTACAGGGAGAGATATTACTGGAGAGAGAATTGAAGTAAATGGCCTCAATTTGAACACACCCCCTCCTCCCTTTCAAATTGCTGCTGAGGACTCTGCTGCAGTAACCATAGAGCCTCTTGGTCAGCTAACCGGAATACTGGTTCCCATTTAGTTGGTCACTTGCTACGGCAACCGGTACACACCAAATCCCATCACACATATCAGTTTTTGAACAAACTTTACAATCAAGACAAATGAGGCTTCATACGTGCTTTCACAGGTGATACAGTCACAGCTCAACCCTGAATCCCTGTTCATTGCACCGGCATGTAATTCCACTGACTTCATTTTGGAGGTCGTTTCGGGGAAGTTTACTTACCCTTCAGTGTCTGGGGGCCTTTTTTTAACCAGACCGGTGAGGTAGCTCAAGGACAGCATCTCAATGTCACTGTAGAGAGTTATTGATCAACTCCTTTTATCGATCTGTGCAGCAGAGAACCAGTGCATAGAATTGCCGTCTTTTCTTGCCTGGCTACCAAAGTCATTACTCCTGCCAAACACTATGCCACGCCCACCCTGCCAGAAGTCTGTATCTTAGGACAATGTTACCGGGGCGCAGCAAAGACATGGGACAGGGATGTGGTGCAAATGCCAGAGGACGTTTTATTAGAGAAAAAAAACATCCCTTTTACTTAACAAATAAACAAAATATTAATGGGCACAGAAAAAAAACCTGGTGATTTGCTGCTGAGCCCAGAGGAAAACGCCACCCCCACAAACGGCGAGACCCTCGACAGGGAGGTTCAGGGGTGCAGCCCCGAAGGAACCAAGTCGTGCCCCAGCTCAGGGCCAGGAACCAGCAGGTCACTCGGGAATTGGTGTCCTTGGTCCGGGCCGTCCACTATGGGGGCGGGTGGTCAGTGACCAGGGTTCAGAGGTAGCCGCCCCAAGAGGTAGCGCCTCTCCACGGGTGGGTCCCTGGCCTCAGCAGGGTGGAGATTCTTGCTGTTGTGCAGTACCGGGCTCTTCCACGCCTCCATGGAGAGCACCAGGTGAACTCCGGTCTTGGAGGCGTCCGTCTGCTGAGTTAATGGAACACTGGACAGGCTTTGTGGTCAGTGCCCTCTTCAGGTTTGGTAACGCTGACTACAGTTGGGGCATCCAAACCATTCTCTGACTGGTCGTTCTTCAGTGTGCTGGATAGGGGAGAATAATGGGGCACACACTGGCGATTGTATCCCGCTATCCCCAGAAAGGCCCATGCCAGAGTCTTCGTGGTGGACGGGGAAACGTTCTTCACCGCTTCTGTTAGTCTGAGCTTTGGGACCCCCGTCGATGAGGTGTACCAGGTACTTTGGTTCTGCCAGGCCCAGGAAGCAGGTCAGCAGTAAGGCTGGAGGCCTCACTGATATACATGGCGTTCGTCTTGGTGACCTCTTCCACCATGGCCCTTTATTTGTTGTTGAACCTCTCTGGAGCATGGGAACAGTGGTGGCATAGTTTCGTCTAGGCTTGACTTTTCGCTGATACTTGAGCAGATGTACTTAGAAAAGACGATTTCCTTATAGGCGTTGTTCATTTTGACTACGGATTACGAGCAGAGTTGGTTTGGAGAAAAGGTGAAACGTGCTGTGGTGAAAAGCACTCTGTACACAAAAGGGACTCTGCACTTTGGAGGGGGGGCTTGATCAGGTTCCAAACTTAAGGAGGTTGAGGGTTCATACTGTTTGTTACGGATCTCGACTCCAGAGACCCTCCTAACAAGGAAGCTTTCTCTCTTCCTTTAGAGGCAATTTGAGTGGTTCCTTTGTTAGAGGCCAAGGACCGATGGTACAGTTGGTACTTCGTTGTTTTGGCCCACGTTATGTCTCACAGTAGATTTACTCATTGAGTGTCTTAGACTACAAATTCAGAATGCAAATGGAGAATTCCACAGTCAGTCAGTCCCAGGAATCCATTCTTATCCATCAGAGCCAAAGATGCCCACTTTTCCCATTGTCCTAGAAGGCAAACCCCAGGGTGGTGTGTGTCCTGTGAGTTTGGCCACTGTGAAGTCCTACCATATGGCCACTGTGAAGTCCTACCACATGGCCACTGTGAAGTCCTACCACATGGCCACTGTGAAGTCCTACCATATGGCTACTGTGACGTCCTACCATATGGCCACTGTAAAGTCCTACCATATGGCCACTGTGAAGTCCTACCATATGGCCACTGTGAAGTCCTACCATATGGCCACTGTGAAGTCCTACCATATGGCCGAGTCTGCAAGGGTGTCCTCTACGGCAGTGGTATGCTTCTTTGTGCATCGTCCATGGTTACTGAAGTTCTTGGGCCAAGTTGTATTTTATTCATTAGGCTGATGTGGGCAGCCTGTCAGGGAACATACACTTATGACCTGAAGCCGGTCCAGACCCTCTAGGCTTGGTTCCAAATGAGAGAATGTGATTGTATTACCTGGAAAAGAGAGGGATCTAGCAGGGTATCAATCGAGTTTATTTGTACATAGAAGTAATCCAATGTGCGTTACAGAAGATAGTAAGGACATTAAAAGAGAAATAAAATTTTAACAGTTTGATTAAAACAGACATGGAACAATTAAACGTGTACATATTAAAATAAAAAAAGAAATAGAGATTTAGAAATTATGGATTTAAAAAAAGTAATGGAAATTAAAAAAGTCTGGCATTGGGATTCCATGTGGCTGTAAAGCTATAGGGCACATAGTGAGGTCAAGCCCTCAGTTATAGGCACGTGAAAACAGAGGTGTTTTTAAACCAGATTTAAAAATTGATAGGTTTGGGGCATGTCTAAGATCTTCTGGTAGCTTGTTCCAGTTGTGTGCCACATAGCTACTAGAATCCTCATTGCGTGATTGTAAAAATAAAATGACGTGCTCATACCCCAGGGTGTTATACCTCATTCCCTCCTTCAGGGAACGGGTATTAAAGATGTAGTTGTACATTTTGTTTTGGTTCTGGTGCCGACGGTCACTTACAAGCTAGTGTTGGGTTCTGGTGCCGACGGTCACTTACAAGCTAGTGTTGGGGGCCTGAAAATGCAGCTGCACCGCAGACTGATCAGTCTCGCCGCAGTCATTCTGTATTAAGAGAGCCAATAAAAGCCAGTGTCCTTTAGATAACACCCATCACTCAAGCGGGATCAGTGGCTGGTCACTCCTTGTGTTTGTGTAAAGGCCCTCTCCATTGACCAGCAGCCATTCTCTTCTTCATGGCTGGAAGAAATACCCTCAGGCCCGCAACAATAGAGAAGGAACCCAAGAAAGAGAGGAGGGAGAAGAGAGGAGGGAGAAGAGAGGAAAGAGAAAGGAGGGACTGAGGGGTGGGGTTTAGGAGAGAGGAGGACACAAGCCATTGCTTGCAGTAGCGAGGCTGCAGACCATGGGGGGCGGAGCCTCGTGAGGGGCCGCTAAGAGCTTTTGCCACCTTTGGTGTGAAAGGAACATGAAGGGCACATGGCCACAAAGTATTTCCTACTTCCATTAATACTTCCACTAATTAACTTCCGATCAGCCAACCTAGACTGAGGGGGGGGTGTGGCTTGTCGGAGGGGCGGTGAAGGAAGTGCTCCGAGGTGGGAAAAGCACGAGAGCTATCTGCTGTGAAGATCACCCATGTGTCTTGTGCCTTTATGGTGCTGTCTGGCCAATACGCAAACACCTAATTGACACCTAAGCCTTAATCATCACACCGTCAGGCCAACAAATGCTTGGTCTGGAACCCGGGCATGACCAGACCCACTCAAACCGCTTTTAAAAGAGATCAAATGCAAATGTAATACACATAAATAGTACAGATTAAACATTGTGTTATTATTCCAGTGACCTAAAATATTTTTTGGGGGGGCAACCACAGTCCATTCCAGAGCTGTGTTCATTCATCTCGTCAAGGCAGGGTGAATCAGAAGGCTCCGTGGGTAATTCTCTGTTCACGCCCTGTGTTGTAGGGTTGTGCTGTGCTCCTCACAACTCTGAATGACGTGGACATATTAATGGGTGTCCGGGCCTTCCTGGTGGGCTGTTGACAGCTACAGGCCCTGAGGAGGGGGTTGAGGAGGGCCTCTCTCTGCAGCCTTTGTGATCAAAATCAGGCCCTACAGGTAGTGCTGGCTCCTCTATCAACACGGCCATTGTTCGCTGCTCACCAACTGCCGCGGTGCGAAGCCACAACCTGCCCGCAACCGCCTGACGTCACCGGGCCGATGGGGCTCTGGAGGGATATGTACCTCACTCCACCATCCCATGGGGGAATTCTGGGACGTTTCTTCACCATTATAATCCCCTGCAAGTTAGCAGTGAGCCATGCCCATACAGCCGGGCTCTCACTCAAGGAGACAGGTAGGTTGACGGAACGGCGCCGACGGACACGTGAAGCACACACTTAGGCCCCGGAGTCGGAGGGAAGAGAACAGTCCGGCGTGTGTTGTGCAGGTCGAGTACAAGCAGGGTCGGCCAGGAGGAGGAGGAGCCTGTATGGAACGAGGAGGAGTGGAGCGAAGGGGCGCTGCGTTAACACCAACGCTGTGGATATTCTTTGCCTGGTTAGCGCATCGTCAGGATTACCGCAACCACGCGCTCACCTGCCTGAGGAATCAGCCATGTAGGTCTCTCAAACATCGGCGTGAGTATTCCTCGTTCGCCGTTGAGCCGTCGGACAGCGCAAATCTGTGCTGGACCTGTGGCCGACCGCACGCCAAAAGCGACGGCATGACACAATCCGCCGTAACCTTCGTCTCACGTCGCGCTTACCATCTCACACCGACCCACTTGTGCAGAACTCATACGTGAGTGTTTTGGGGCCGAACAAACGTAGGAGGACACCACAGATTTGACCCTATCGGCTTGGTGAAAGAGAAGCCTTGTCATCATGTATCGGTAATTCCCTATGAAATAACCTTTAATAGGCCCTTGTCCCCATCAATCTTCCTCCAATTACCTGTGTTCTCTCCCTAAAATCTATCATAATCGTTGCCTTGGTAACTGGTTGCATCCACCATTGGGATTGTAGTCCATTGTTCACGGTAATGATGCTCCTGAGGGATTTAGGTGGGGGGGGGGGGGCATACACAAAGATAGCACAGACCAAGTGGAAGGCTGTGGCCGTTCCAAGTTTGTGTTCCCGTTACGCTTTAGGAGAAA
>JACXGK010002666.1:0-26155 GCA_016801125.1 Novumbra hubbsi | reverse complement strand
AGACATGTGTGCGCATGCACCCTGTACCCCCCCTGTACCCCCCCCCACCACCCCCATGGCTAGTGTCCTCTGTGGTGGCCTGTCATCCTGTCATATTCCTCTATGCACTCAACTGGACCGTAGCAGGCATGCTGGGAGCCCTGTCATTACTTACTCTGATACCCACTGTTTGCTCTTTCTGTGAGCACACCAACAGGTAAACAAACCCTGTGTTCACCCAACACATCGTACCGCATCAATGTCACCTCAATTACCATTGCAGTGGCGTGAGCCAATCCGACGCCACAGAATGTCCGAGCTCCCTCGTCAAACACATAGAACACGCCATCTTCCTTATTGAAGGTGGCCGGTGTCTCGCTGCAATGCAATGTGCTAAAACGGAATATGAAAATGTTATCGTGTGCAATGGCGAGTACAACTTGTGGCGGGTGTCCTTGTGAAATACGCCAGGCAGTCAACGGGGCGTTTCAGCACGCAGGGGCCGGCTGCTGGAGGCCACCCATGGTGGAAGAAGCTTTCTGATTCCCTTTTCACACCCTTCACACGGCGCTCAGCTGGACTCCAGAACTGGCCGTCTTTAGGATAGAAAGAGGCTTTATGGATCCCTGCGAGCTCTGAAGCACAATGAGGCCAGGCAATCTCATCTCCAGTGGCTGACGAAACAGCGCGTGGGCTAGGAGCCTCAAAGAGATACGACCTCCGCCGAGAGAAAGGAGGAGAGGGAGGTGAGAGAAGAGGGATGTCAACAGGGGCTTCCAGGAGTGTCCCTCATTGTCACTATGGGAGAACGAGGTGAGGGGCTGGGCCTCTACATAAACACACACCCCAGTGTGGCTGTGCGTGGGCGTGGTTGGGTGGGTGATGGGTGGCTGTGCGTGGTTGGGTGGGTGGGTGATGGGTGGCTGTGGTGGGAGTTTTTGAAGGGAGACCATGTCTCTCCTTTTTCTTTCCATTGCCAGCAAGTGAAACACTTTCAGAAACGTTCTTGAATTTGACCACAACTGTTCTGAAGCTGGTAGTGAGGAGAGTAGCTGCTGTGGCCTGAGAGTAGCAGACTGTGTTAAAAGAGTTGTTTTAATTACATTTCGTTCTTTGTTGGTGACAAAAGAACAAGCCGTCCTCCTATCTCCTTTTCCGAGGCCTGTCTGGTCAGTCTTATTGTGTGATGGATTTTTATATTATTCAAGGTTTGAATAAACAGAGAACTGGAAAGACCCAAGGACATGTACACTATTTGCTTTTCATCACTGACATGGCTGAATAAGAAGATCCAGACTGTCACCATTTAATATTAAATATTCATGGGAAATGCCACATGAACAATGAAATTGCTTAAAATACAGAAAAGTATTACAATATGTGCACTACCGTTCAAACGTTTGGGGTCACTTAGAAATATCCTTGTTTTTTTTTAAAAGCATTTCATCACAAATACAGTGCAGACACTGTTAATGTTGTAACTTACTACTGTAGCTGGAAACTGCATATTTTCAGTGGAATATCTACATTGGCGTACAGAGGCCCATTATCAGCAACTAACAGTCCTGTGTTCCAATGGCACGTTGTGTTTACTAATCCTGGCCAGAAGTGAAGAAGTGACTCCAGGAAGCTAGCCTTCTAGGCAGAGTTGCAAAGAAAAAGACATATATCTGACAGAACAATGAAAAGAAAAGATTAGGATGGGCAAAAGAACACAGAAACTGGACCGAGGAAGAACTCAAGTTAGATGGCCAGCATCCTGGAGACACCTTCTTCACTGTTGACGTTGAGACTGGTGTTTGCAATTGCCTTTTTGGTATGAATTGTGCTGAAAAACTATATACAAAACCCCTTCAAAAATATATACTATCGTGTCAATCCAAAAGACAAAACGACTGAAGGGAATAAGTTTATCTCCCAAATACTCTCATCTTCATTGTGTAAACTTTGTGAATCCCTCTAGTATAAATTATTCATAACAATGTTAATTGGAGCAAACAGCATTCAGTCACTCAGTGTGGGTGTAATCGAGCATTAACAACGATTGCAACTGTTTCTAAATGAGGACTGCATGATTGATCAGAGACACCGGCTCATTACTGGAGATAATGTGCATACTTATACAGGGCTTTCTGATTATATACTGTGCTTTAGATTCTCACCAGTTGTCTACTGCTTATAATATGTATATATACATATATCATCTATATAAACATATATGTAAACATATATATGTGAGTGTGTTTGTAAATATATATTTGGACTAGAGATAATCTGTAATAAAATCTATGTATAGCCCATTGAGCAGTTAGTAGACTTTATATTGGGTTATTACATTATATTTAGGGGGGAGCTAGTTGCCTAGTGGTCAGAGCATATGGCCCAAACCTACAGGTTGTTAGACTCATTCCCCAAAGACAACAGGGTGAAATAACCTGTCATTTCCATCCACCAGAAAAGCAGTTAACTCAATTACTCCCATGTGAATTGTTTACTTGTCAATGTACGTTCATGTTATTGAATAACAAATTCAGATCCTGCCTTCTAGGTGTTGGTATGTATGGGAGTGCTTGTGAAGGCTCACAACTCCCCATTTGATGCAGTATGAGTATTCTAAGAATGTGTTTTGCTGGATTGGAAACATTGGCATGCATTCAATAAGAAAAGAAAATGAATTCAATTTGCAAGTCAGTGTCCTTGTAATTTAACTCCTCTAATAGGTATTTCAGTAGTACTAAAGAAATAGGTTTTACTTATTGTATTTTTTTGTTTTATTTCCATAACATATTTATTTCAAAACTTCACTTTTATGGTCAAGGTTGAAGTGTAGAAGTTTAGGTGAGTAGGATGTTTATCTAGTCTGCCATGCTTTTAAGACAAAGACATACATCTCATTAATCTAGTTAAAATCGTGAACTATAAGTTTAATGAGTACAAAAAGAACATAATTGAATATAATAACACAATCATAAAACATACACCACGTGCACGCACTTCCATACACACACAAACACACGCACACACACCGTTTGTTATTTGTGATGACGTATAAAACCCTTTAACCCCCACCCCTCCTCTCCCGTTGTGCGGTGGTGGCTCGTTTGTGCAATTCTGAAACTGGTCGCCTATTCTCAGTGTTAATCTGGTCGTCATGGCGGACGGACGTGGAGAGCTACCGCCTCAGCCACCGCTTCATCTGTCTTTACCCCCGGCCAGCAAGCGACCGTGCTTGCGCCCGGCTCCCAGAGGGCCAGGTCCGGGGCCTGGTCCGGGTTTTCCGAACTCTCGGTTTCGCTGCCCGGAATCTCTGTTGGACTGTGCCGCCAAGGCTGTAGCGGAGAAATGGGCCTTTGAGAGGGTGGAGGAGCGCTTCGAGCGGATCCCAGAGCCTGTACAGCGCCGTATAGTGTACTGGTCCTTTCCGAGAAACGAAAGGGAAATATGTATGTATTCGTCGTTTCAATGCCGCGTAGCCGGCGAAGAGGGTCCGGTGGTGGCCACGGGGGCTCCCGCTGGATCCGGGGCTGTCCCTGGAGGGGTTACCAGTACGACGGGCGCCGCCGGGGCTGCGGGCACCGGAGATGGACTGCCTTTCCGCAGGGGCATCCGGCTTTTGGAGACTGGTTGTGTGGAAAATGTCTTACAAGTCGGTAAGTAGCAAACGCAGCACTTTGTCCTTGTTCTCCTTTTACACGGCTTTTCAGATTAGTCTGTGCTCACTAACTAGGTAAAGATAAGGATAGGCTGGGCTTATGATATAAGTTTTTCCATACAAACAAAAGTATGGAAAACCTGGTCTATGATGTCACAATTTTAACAAAAGACGATAGGCATTTGGTTAGTACCGAAATAAGTGACCAGAAAAATCATGGTTTGTTGGGCTACTCTATTTTAGTGGAAAGCGTGATCCGTTGATCCGTATCTCAGCTGTTAAAAAATTTAAAGGGCTGTCAGTTGATTTGCCTTCATTGTAGCTGTTCAGCCAATGCATTTTTTTGTAGTTTAAAGCCTTATTTGAAACAAATTAGCAGCTCCATGGCCTCGATAGAGCATATACTCGTTTCACATTACGATGAACCGACCCAGCTATGTGCTGGCAACAATCAGCACTTTTTCGACGTCGAGGTCTGTGGAAGGCTACCCTTTCCGTGCGCGGACGGGGTACATTCTCAGATACAATAGATTTCCATTAGAGGCAGTTTCATGTTTATTCTGTGATACCTCGATTTCGTCTTTATATATTATATAGGTCGTTTATTTCAGACAAATACGGTTATATGTTCTCCTATTATGATCAAGCCAACATAATCCGCTTTGATCCAAATCCTATGCTATCTTTTGTTTATTTGCTCGTTGGACAAGACAAAGGACTCGCATACAATCTAATATGGAAAATGTTTACGCAATTTTACCCCCGCGTTGGTCGCATTTTATGGAAGTAGGAAATTAAAATGTTCCCTTTTCATATAAAGAAATGATAGTTTTGTTGGAAAGACGGGAATTTGTGTTAGGGTAGCCCCACTGCTACGCAATAGCTTTTCATTTGAAATGATCGATATCCGTCTAGCATTTCTAAGGCGATCACTGCAAAATAGCCACCACTGAGGGTTATTTTAGACAAAGGGACACTTTAGAGGCTCACCTATCCAACGAAACATTGTTTTATTCACTCGCCTGTCTAAATAGAAAGTTATGAATGTAGGATCATTCTAAACTAATGTAAGAACTGATTTTAACTTTAGTTATGGTCTTGCAGCCCATTACACTTGTGGGTTTACCCAACTTTTTCATATTGTTTCTGAATAGTATAAACGTGCTTGAATATAGGTGAAGTACAATATTATTTTCATTTAAGAAACATCATAATAGTCTAATATAGAGCATGGCGTTAAAATGACATAAACATAAAATCACATGAATTATGAATATGATGTGAATCTTAGAAATTGTATGAAAAAAACAAAGCTACTTTTAAACAGGCTATAGAATGGTTTCAAAAACACTTTAAAGCATAATCAGTTGGCTATATCTTTAATTTCCTTGTGTGTATCTATTTATGAGAAAAATGAAAAGAAGGAACATTTTCCCAGATGGATCTTTGTATCCCTTTATACTATTTGGGATAAATCCATTTCTACACCGTTTTTTTTGTGTCTAACCCAATTGTTTACAGCTATTTCTATGACTAGGTTATGTTACTTTGTTACCACTATGGAGTCTTCCAACGATGTGCATGAATTCATATAGAATAAAACTAGCTATATGAATGAGAGTTGCTTGTATCTTAAACGTATCTTCTAACCATGCTGTATGATGATATTTGATATATAGGCATCAATCATGTTGATTCGGCCTCAGTCTGTGAGGCAGATGGGCTGTTTAGGCCCTCACAGCTTTCAGAGTTGTGGAGAAGTAGTCATCCTTAGAACCACTCCTTTTTAAACTTTTATCGTCCTCAGTGCGTTACACTGGCTGTGTGCGTTTGATAGTTCAGACAAGACATGCAAATCCCAGTCATCCAAAACCTTGTAACCTTGCTTAAGACGTTCAGCCGACTGTCAGAGCAGGACAGGAGCAGACCTGTTGCTAAGTGCTCTCTCCACTGACTCATGTCTGACTGTGCCACAACTTCTTCTAGTCGGAATTCTACTTACTCTGCACTTTTTCTGTTTGTATTGGTGGGTGCAAAGTCACCCACAGACAGGATAGTGTGCCTGTAGTGGCTCATAAGTCAGTTGTCAGTGTTTGGGTGTGTGAAATTAATTAGTATAAAACCTGTTTGGCCCAGATACGTGGGCTTGTCTGGGATGCCTAACGGTATAGTTCCGAATTGCTTGGAGCTCCAGTTGCACATATTGGCTCTGTTCATAATCTACTCGGGGCTTAAGTCATAATTAGAATAATCAAAGTTAGCTTGGTTGTGTGTATGTGTGTGTGCATCTGTGTGTAATCCCCCCATCCCCCATACATGCCTTGCTGCCCCCCCCCCCCAATCCAGGCAGAGTCTTATAAAGTCCTCAGAGAGGAGGTTCCAGCTTTGAGTCAAGCTTTAGGATTATTGGGTCATGCTTTGTTGCCCAGCTGTAAAAAAAGCCCTTGTTCACAGAAGGGGGAGGAGGGGTGTGTTTGGGGTGGGGGGTTATACGCATGGATATCTACCGCACCTCATTTTTGCATAAAGTCGTAATAGGTCCTCCTCTCTGTAGCTTTGCTGACTTCCACTAGGTAGTAACCATTTCCGCTGGATCATGCTATGGCAGTGTAGCTCTCGAGATCTTTGCAAAAGTGCTCGGGTGCATTTCCAGTCACCTGTGGCTTCTGATCTGATGTGAGGGTTTAAATGAAAGGAAGTTACCTCATATTCAAAACGTTGCATGTGGGGCCCCTCTCAAGTTTCCGTGCGACAGCAGAGTGCAGACAGAGGACTGTCAGGCCTGTTTTTCCACATCTCATTCACGGCACCCGTATTTCACCCAGTGTTTTCTCTGTTTCTTTCAAAACTACTCACTGCGAAAAGACGTTTAAACAAGTTGGTGCCAATGACAATGTGACCTGAATATCGTTGACTCGTCTACTTCCTCCTCACAAACATTCCAAGGTTGCACATTCAGTAATGACTAAGCCGTCGTGACCATGTAATTAAAGGCACAGGTGCGATGTGTGGCAGAGTTGGTAAACCTGTGGCTGCAATCATTCATTTATTACTTACTCAGACCCTTCTCTATTTGTTTTTCTGGCTTAATGTTTTCCCAAACTTGGTTGAGTTTGAAGGGGCTTTGTAGTCTGCATTGAAGCAGATATTAATTTGTTGCCTGACTGTGATGTCACTGCTCATAATTTTGGTCTTTTGTATCCCGGGCCACGCTGTACTCAGAACCTATACAGGTTTAACAAGGGACCCCTAATTCTGCCCCATCTCAACACCCAGACAGACAATATTTAATCAAGACAATTAATTCCATGCCTGCGAGGTTCAAAGGAAATCAGTAAAACAAATCTTATCTTCACACTTATTATTAGCACACTCAGGTTTGAAGGACACAGCCATTAAAAGCCCTTTCTGTCTCCATCAAAGGAGGGAAATGAATTTAGCTGGGGGAGAAGGGAGGTGGCGAGGAGGGCCTTAAGCACGGGAGAGCTTTAATCAGGGGAGAGCAGGAGAAAGTCTCCTTCTGACACACACCCAGACACAAAAAAAAAGAAAGTAGCCTGGCCTGCATGCTGCTGCTGTGAGGTGGGGATAATGTGACTGACCGCCAGCGCCGGCAGAGGGACTGACCGCCAGGGCCGACAGAGGGACTGACCACCAGGGCCGACAGAGGGACTGACCGCCAGGGCCGGCAGAGGGACTGACCGCCAGGGCCGGCAGAGGGACAGAGGGACTGACCGCCAGGGCCGACAGAGTGACTGGCTGCCAGGGGAGCGGAGGGGTCCTGCTGGGGGGAGTCAACAGCCTTGCTAATGACGTTCTCACGCCCATACATTGTCACCCGTTCTCCCAATGCCGCTTCTCCTCTGGAGCTAAAGGCCCTTCTGCTGGACTGCCACACAGCGTCTACCCCTCTTACAAATAAAGCATGTGCGTCTTCCCCAGAATAACCTTGGGTTTCTGTACGTTTGCCTGTACCTCCTGATGCAGGCCTGATGAACTTTCTCCACGATACACAGGGACGGTTTCACAGCCACTGTTTGAGCCTAGTCTAGGACAAAAAAAACCCAGCTCAATGGAGTCTTCTATTTAACTAGATTTTTTTGGTCCTAGACTAGGCTTAATCCGTGTCTGTGAAAACAGCCCATAGTGTTTAGTGCAGATCCCCCATGTCTTCAGCTTCACGGTTTCTAGTAGAATGTGGTTCCTGCGCTTTCCATTAGTTCATTCTACTCTGGACACTGATATCCAGCTTACAGCACATTTGGTTGTCTGACTTCACCGCCGGGGCCAAAGTTTAACCATGTCTCCGCTGCCAGGCAACCAGCCCCCCCCAACTAACCCCCCCACAAACAGACACACACCCGCCGGTCTTTGATGTGTGTCGGTCACCGAAAGACGCTGCCTTTTATCAGTGTTTTATTGGCTCGTCCACAGGACGCGCGTTGGCTGTTTCCGTGCGTGGATCATCACACAGTAGTAAATAGTTAAATGGAGTTTCTTTGGAAGTCGCCGCGCCAACTCGCTGTGTGAGCGCGTTCGTCCTCGCAGGTTATCACGGGTTGGCTGCCGCATATGTGTGACTCACCGTGCCCGCCGTTGACATGGCCGCTGGGCACGCTACAACCTCAGCCGCCTGTCACCTTTACTACCCACAAAGCCATGTGTTTTCCGTCAGCTCCTGGACAAGGAGCCCGGGTGCCATCATATCACCGTCCACCGTCAACGTCAGAACTAAAACCGCTCCGACTGGCATTTTATTATGGCCTCATTTGGTTGTAATTGTCGTTACAAATGCTAAATAACACCGGAACCAGACGTTCATGTGACGAAGGGAAGGCACAAGCCCGTTGACACACATATTGGCAGGGAAGATCGTCAAACCCATATTCTGCACCGTAGGGTAGTGCAGGACCAAGCCGAAAAGAAAAGCCCTGTGCCTAATATGTCTTCCCTTCCGGTCTTCAAACGTCACAGCGGAGTGTTGGGGAGTGTGGTGTCAGAGCTGGGAATGTCACTGAGCTGGGAGAGGGGAACAGACAGCCGCAGAGCAAGCAGTCTCTATACAAGCCTTTTATCCAGCTGAGGTTTTGTGTGCCGGGAGTTTTGTGGCCAGTTCACATGGAAACTTAATTTTCTCCATCTGGACTGCAGGGAAGGATAATGTGTATTGAAGAAGGGGTCAAATATCCTGCCAAAGGCTGGAAGACAGAAGGTTAGAGGGAGAGAAAGGAAAGAGGCCTCTGTGTGAAACTGTGCGTGGAACATTTCTGACGGCGACTGGTTCGTATGAAGATTTTGTTAGTTAGCCATATGAACGTCGTCTCTTAATGCGCTTGCCTTCTGGCTTTGGGGGGCGTCAGGCATTGATCACCAAAAGTCCTTTGGTCAGCCTCTGAATATGGATCGGCGTTATTGCCAAGTAGGTTTACCCATACAAGGAATTTGCTATGGTGCATTGGTGCGGTACAGTAAACACAGTGAGTGGTAAGAAAACCACGACGATGGAACAACATCTGGCGTGTACTGTGCATGGCCCCCGGCGTGGAGGTCACAGTCCGAAGCCACTTGATGCCAACCTCGCCCGGGACAATTGAATCAGATTCAGGCAGAGTTTAATGTGGTTATTCCCCTCATTGCTTCTTATTGAGATTTCTCCCTGATGGATTGGATTAGGAAACTGGGATGGTTGTCTTACCCGGAAGCTGGACATATTCATGGATGTCTCCTTTATCAACGTTTAAGTAGCCATCTGTCTCTATACTTCCACTGTTCCGATCTACAGGCTGACTGGAGTGGTGTACTACGTCGACTCTTCACAGGGCCGGTGGGCTGTAGTACTGCCCTGTGTAGGGAATAACGGGGCATTTGGGACGGCGCCTGTATTGAGGTAGAGTTTGTGAGCCAATTAGCCTTGACCTTTTAACTCAGGCTATTGGAGGTCCGCTTCACCTCCATTGTTGGTCTCACGTTTTCTACGGAACGACGTACGCCGTGGACGTCGGGCCGTTATTCAGTGTGAACTCTTCAACCTTTGGAACTCCAACAGCCCCTCCCCCCCGCACACATTGGTAGTGTTTTCCGTTAGAGTCATTAACACGTTTCACCAGAAACACATGGTTTCCCTTTTGTTTCGTGTGTCCCGGTCTTGCACAAAAGGCGGTTGTCTATTGCGCCGTTCATGGGGTGTGCTGGGGGTCCTCGACAATGAAGTGCTGTTACTATAAAGAAGACCGCAAACTGCCACCAATATCTCCTTGTGGAGCACGTTAGCATGACGCCATGTTAAACCGTTTCCCGTGGTCACAGGACTTGTCTCTTCCAGGTTCTCCAGCGTCGCTGGTGCTGCTAGTTAAGTGGTAGAAGAGGAGGGCGTAACGGCGCTACGCGGATTTGCACCTCCGCCGCCTCGTGTCTGATGGCAATTTGTCCAAGCCGATGGTGTACTAGCTGTAGTTCACAGGTGTTCTCGCGTGCGAGGCGTTTTCATCGCCTATTATCACAAAGCGAGGGGCTCTGATAGCAGCGCCGCGCCTGCATCGCTCGGCAGTCCGTTATTAGGCCTCCGCCATATACGGGGGAGGGAAATATCTAGGTCTGGGCTATTCAAAGCAGTCAAAGCCCAGTCCGCCTTTCGGCGTTGAAAAACGGTACTCCCTATTAAATATTGATAGCCTCCTCAAGCTAAAGCCCGGCCTTCGAAATGGTGCATAATTGTATCAGGAGGGCTACTTCTCCTCCGTACTCAGGCCTGTATATTAAATGAACACAATATAAATACCAGTGGCCCAGTCAGTCTCCCTCTCTCCTTCGCCCACCCTCTCTCCCCCCTTCTCTCTCTCTCTCACCCGCTCGTCCTCTTCCTCGCGGCTCTCGTTTTCAATATGGGCTAATGACAGGCGCGCGTTTCACTGCAGCGGCTCCGCTGATATGGGCCATTAGGCACTTGGTTCTGGCAGCCAGGCAGCGGAATGAACAGATGACTGCAGGAGAAAACGGGACGGAGGGCGGAGGAGGAGGAGAGGGGGAAGGGGATCAGAAAGGAGGAGGAGGAGGAGGAGAGGAAAAAAGAACTAAAAGGCAAATATGAAAGGCAGAGTAAATAAGCAAGCTGTCACCTCCCCCCACTCCATTGGTGACGGAAGGGAACGCCGAAGCGCCCCGGTGAAGGAAGCTGGCGACAGACACACCTCATTAGTTTCTCTCCCTGACACTTTTTATACCACTGGGGGAAGTGTGTGTGTGTGTGGGGGGGGGGGGGCATGCAAAGTGCAACAGCAGACGGACATGCAAACATGCAGAGAGGGAGGGTACCAGGACAGAATCCCCCGCCCCGCCCTGCAACATGATTAATGTGGGCAACAGCCGCAGGGCTTCTCCTGGACCCCTAGACCCCTCGTTCTCATCCAATGACCCCCCCCCCCCAACCCAAGCTGCAACCTCCTCAGAACCTCCCGGCTTCCCCTGGTCGCTGGGCTAACAAAGCCGCCGTGGCTGCCGGTCTGGAAATGTAATCCAACATGACTGACTGAAGCCCGGACACCCCCGCACACCCGGAAGGACGAGGGGGTGGGTGGGGGGCGGAGCTCACCGGCTGCCTTGAGAAGCACCTCCCTCTGCCCTCTGTGGGGCACCTGGACGGACCGGGAGGGGGGCAGTCGGTTGCCGTTTCTGACGCGGGCTTGTTTTTGTCCAGTCAGCCAAACTGCCCAAAATAACCTGGGACGAAGCCGGACCGCGCCGTCGGCTGTATTAGCTCAGTCTACTTCCGTTGTTCCTCCAGGGGACATTTCATCTCGCTGTTCCCCTGTCATTTTTACCGAACGGCTACTTGAGAGGATCCCCCTTCTCTGCTTCCAAAGTGTGTCTAGTTTCCTGTCCCTTAGGTAAACACTGAACCGAGCGGCGTATCTGCTCTGCGCAGAAGACCTCGGGGGGGGAGGGGGGGGGGGTGAGTGGGGGCACTTCCTCGAATAGCAGACCCCGGTGACGGCCAGAAGGGAAGTGTGTGCAAATGAATGGAGAGATTCTGGTAGTTGTCATGGTGTAACAGGATCAGGGTGCCCTTCACCCCGACGACCTGGTCTGCACCGCGCCAGGCCATTAGGAACGGCTGGCTACACAGGCTTACGTGTTACAGGCCGTCCTGCCTGAGGATGCAGGGCGAAGGGCCCACCGTCTCCGGAGCACGCCCCCCCCCCAGAGAAAAATCATCAAAGGACCACCGAGCTTCGGGCCCCTATTGCCAAGTTCAGTGGAATTACACACGGCAGCGGTGGAACTGTTGGTGTTCATAAACTAGTTTCCTTGGCATTGTCATAACGTCTCGCTTGGTTTCAGGAGCACACTGAGGCTTAGTTGTTAACTGACAGTTGACACCTTGGTTGTGTTCTCGGAGCACGGTTGCGTTCTCGGGCACGGTTGCGTTCTCGGGGCACGGTTGCGTTCTCGGGGCACGGTTTTGTTCTCGGGGCACGGTTTTGTTCTCGGGGCATGTAAGTAGCTCCATGCGGCAGCATTCAGAGGTGTTCTGTTGATCGCTCCAACACGGTGGGTTTGAGGGGTACACGTCTGCTGTTTTAACGCTGGGGCCGGTCCATTTGTTTGTCCGGCCGTACGGATGACATAGCGCGGTTCACGTGGAGCCTGTGTTAGCCGCAGCTGACTTTCCAAACTGTTCGGCTTCCTCCATAACTTTCGCTATTAAATTCACATTTTCACCTAGTTTTATTTCGCCCTCAGAACAGACGGGAAATAAGCACTTTTTGTGCTGCGGCAGCAGAAAGGACGAGGCGGCGTGCAGCTGTGCGGAGTGTAAATCAGTGTTGGAAGTGTTGTGCGTTATCTCTGGGATGAAACTGCCTGCTGCAACAATGGGATTAAAGCACAACAGATGAAAGAAGCAATTAAACATTATCTGATCAGATTCCCCCAGAAAGGCACTTTCTTTCTGAAGTTTCCTTTCTTCTTATATGGTCTTAACATCCTCTTGAGTCACAGGGTAGTAGGAGTAATCTGCAGGGTTTCTGACAGGTAGACGCGGGGCTAGATTGAGGGGGCCAGGCTGTGAGCTCCAGAACATGTCTTTCATTCTGGCTGGATGACAATATGCCGGGATAAAGGGAATACATGAATGTCAATTCCCACACCAAGTCTAAATCAATCATTTACCCTTTCACAGGGCTCATACGCTGTGAAGGCCACATCAGAACCTTGACCTTCAATCTGAAGAGCTAGCCTGTGTCCGTGTGTGTGTGTTTCTGTGTGTATGTGTGTTTTTGTGTGTGCGTTTTTTTTTGTTGCATTGTTCAGAAATCTCTCCGGATGAAAAACCATCGCTTTGGCTCGAATGAGTTATTAGTCCTCATGGAAACAGTTTTTTCACTGTCCTTTTCAAGGGACGATGGCTGAATGGCACATTTCCATGGCGGTATTCAGTACATTGAGGTGATCCAATCTGGGTCCGTATTGAGGCAGCCCCACACACAGACACACACACGATTTGTTTTCATCAACAGTAAATGGTGGATTATCCTGGATACACAATGGCTGGCTAATGAAAGGCTACGGCCGTGGCCTTGCTCATCAACCGAGGCCGGCTGGGAACAGGTGTCCCTCCCCTGACGACTGGGGTTACATGATGCCAGGGAGAAGGGGGCTTGCTCTGAAGGATGAGGAAGAAGAGGGAAAGCCACGTCAGACACACATGTTAAGGAAATATTCATGACCACCACCTTTCATAGCTTTTCCTCTCTTGATTCCGGGGGCCGTGAGAAGGGAGGCTCCGGCAAGTAAATCAGCAAAGTGATTGAAGAGGCCTTTTCTGGGTAATTCTGTTTGATTGGAGCCTCAGGCCCTCGTTACAGACCCCTGTCCTACAGGGAGAAGAGGGAGGCCCCTGCCTAAACGCCCGGCCGACCACCTCGATTTGCCCCTCTCCCCCCCTCTCCCGCCGCAGCTCTCACCCGGTCCCCTTTGTTGTCTTCTTGCCTCTCCCCCCGTCATCTCCGTGTTCTGTACATCGCGGCTCTGACATTAGAGGTGGCAGGAGTCTTTGAGCGCTGATGGTGATGATAGAGGCCGAACTGGGGCAGTTAGGAGTTGATTGGGTTTTTCTGTGCTTTTAGTTCTCGCCCGTTCCCTTTCCTATTTCTGCGAAATACCTTTGGAAAACGCTCTGGCGTTATCGACGGAAGCCACGCATGGGGCACACGGCGCCGTCCCCGTGGCTTCTTCGTTTTGTCTGACGTTTTCCACGGACAGGTTTTCGTCTCCTTTTGTCCCATATGTAACGCCATGTAACCATGTACTCTAGGACATACTGGCTGTTATTTGGATCTTCTCCCTAAATTCGCATTTACCTACAAAATGGCTACAGACCATCTGTTCCTGTAACTGGAGCTCATGCTCTCCCATGTGTTGTCAGAACTGTGATATTTACTAGCCAGGGCCTCCAGGCTGGCCTCGGTACTGCAGCTCATACAGTTGTAATGACTGCGGCTTTGAATGGTTAGGTGTGCTGTTCTCTCTGCTCCTTGGAGAGAAGCGGCAGTGCTGGGAACTCCCGAGGGGTACTTCGTATGCGGTTGAGTAACTAGTGGTGCTTTCTGGGTAACTGTAATCAGAGCTGCTCAATTGTCATGTCGTCCCCCCCCCCCCCCACAGCCCCCAGCCTTTCTGTAAAGTCCATCATAGCCAGTGTGGCCAATCCCAATGCCAGTGGTACTATAACCGTTGCCTTCTTCCAGACATCTGTGGTGACTGCTGGAGTGTACACTGTGCCGCGAGAGACAACGCCTTTTGACTCCTGCTGTGTGACTTCCAGGCTGCAGCCAATGAAAAGAGTGCTACAGCGCTACCGCTAGCCTCGGCTAGTGATTCAAGCCTTGAAGAATGTCTTTGACATAGAGGACTATACAACCGGCTTATATCTCCATTCAGCAGCATGTCTGGCTGGACTCTTGTTCACGAGGCTATACCTTTGGTGTAGTAAGACCAAGACAATGCTTGAGCTAATCTTTCCGCAGCCCTCCTGGTCATGCCTGTGTGGGGGTAAGGGGTTTCCCCCTCCTCATCTCCCCCTGCTCCCACGCCAGTCCTCCATCCCATAGAATTCCAACCTGCCTCATGGCGCACATGTGTCATAAACACTCTGCGAGTTTTTGAAGTCAATTGAATTCCCACAATGGTCGCCTGCCTCTCAATTTCTCCCCGTTTGAAAACCTAGAGGCCTCTTTTGTATGTCGGACAGCCTTTGTGAGGCACCAACTTCAAAGTACGCCGTCTCGTTCCAAGTTATGAAGCACCGGATTCCCGTTGTAGTAATTTCAATGGTTTATAACATAACAGTGGTCATTCGACCCCAGATCCTTACGTGCTAACTGGCCACTTAGTTGCTAGCTCCCCCCCCCCCCCCCCCATCAGCTAAGCGTTCCTATAAGCATTCAACACAGAGTGGACATGTTTAGGCTAACCAGCTTCCTGGATATGGCTACTGTGGATTCCAATGAGTTACACAACTATGCAGGCTATCTTTAAAAAGCCACGGTAACCCGCTGGGCCGCAGCCAGGCTAAAGTGTGCCCAGGAATTTGTCTTGTGGGCTTTTCTTTTTTAGTCTGATTTGTACTCCATCCTTGATTGGACAGGGAAAAAAGGCCTCTCTCATCAAATCCCACTATTAATATCTGCAGAGCGCCCCTCAGCAACCCCCCCCCCCCCCCCCCCCCCCCCCCCCCCCCCCCGGCGCCTGCATTATTAACAAGCCTTTTCCCAATTACCATGGATGAGACTGCTCTTCTGGGTATTTGTTCAGGTAAGATCTCTGCTTAGCATATCTGATGGATCAGCCTTCACACGATGATTAGAACCTTCCTGAGTCCGCGAGAGTACACCGCTCTGCTGCTGTTGCCGAGCCAACGCTGATTGCTGTGAGTCTGTAATGGACTTCTCCCAAACCGCCCGTCCCACAAAGCCCAACCCAGCTCAAAACTAGCCTCAGTAACTGCCTCAAAACTAGCCTCAGTCACTGCCTCAAAACTAGCCTCAGTCACTGCCTCAAAACTAGCCCCAGTTAATGTCTCAAGACAAGCCCTGGGTCACTGACTCAACATCAGCCCCAATCACAACCTCAATGCTAGCCCCAGTCACTGCCTCAAACCTAGCCCCAGCCCACTGCAGCCACCTCCCCTTCTGTGAAGTAGCTGGCTTTTCATTAATTCATTTCTTATTAGGATGTGTGTAACAGGATTAGTCTTCTTAGTATTTAGGAGCCACTGTGGAGAGAAGCCCCCCTTCCAACCACTGTTGTGAAGCTGCTTCCCACAAACAATGGTTGTGAAATTAGGCATGGTGTGTGTGCGCATATTTATATGAATATATACAGCACCAGTCAAAAGTTTGGACACATATATATATTCACTTGACTGGCACTGTGTGTGTGTGTGTGTGTGTGTGCAAAAGCCAGATTGGATCTGAGCTGCCAAACAAGCTCTCGTATTTACTTTAGGGCTGTGGGAGGAGACAAGCTCTCGTCTTTCCTTTAGGTGTGTGGGAGGAGACGAGCTCTCCTCTATTCTTTAGGTGTGTGGGAGGAGACAAGCTCTCCTCTTTCCTTTAGGGCCGTGGGAGGAGACAAGCTCCCCCTTTGGGATGTGTCCAATCCCGCTAGCACGTCTGGGTAACTAGGTCTCTGAGCTAGCCACTGACGGTGGGTATTATTTCAGAATACTGCAGCTCCTTCTCCGTCACTGGCTGATTAGCCATTAATTAGACCAAAGGGCCTACCTAGTAATCAAACCCGGGGGCCGATTACCATTACCGATGCTGCGCCCAAATAGTCATGTAACGTGGCCTGTTTTTTTCCCTGTCTGATCTGCACTTCTCCGGATTATGCTAATTCTTGGATATTTGCCTGTACTAAGAAGGCCTCTTTAAATCGATCGTTGCATGGCCTAGTGAGGTGCTCAGGGTCACGGCAGTGAGGTTGGCCAATCCTCCAGGGATACAATTCCATGTTGGTCAGAGCCCAGTGGTTGGATCGTAAATCACTCCACCAGCGGCCCGTCTGCTTGCCTGTCCGTCCAGGCAGGGAGAGTGTGAGCGTAAGCCGTGTAGGGCATCTGAGTGTTTGAGTGGTGGAGGCGTGTGTCCATTTTCAAAAACGTGTGTGTTGACTGTGTGTGTGTGTGTGTGTGTGTGAGCATTGTCTGAGCTTGACCTCACTGCAGCTGAGCAACTCCAGTCTGCTGTCTACCTTCACGCCTGGCCGTGGTCTGGCTCTGTGGGCGGCTGGACGGGACTTGGCAGGCAGCTGTGTCCGGCCCCTCTGTGGTTTGGATGTCAGCCCGTCGGAGGTGTCACGTCCTGCGGAGGCTAGGCTAATGAGACCCAGGCTGGTTAGCGCCACAGCTTACCTGCTCCCTGCCTCCCAGAGCCCGGCGCCGGGGGAGCAACTGCCTGATAATAGGCACGCTGGCTCTCTGGCTCCTGGAGCGCAAGGCTAACTGCTTGTCTTTCAGGCCATCCGCCCGGTGTAGCAATGCGCCGGTCTATGGTAATCTTCACTGTGTTTAGTTACATAAGGACGACACTGTCCCGGCGCCACCTGATGCCGTGCCCTTTCCTGGTTGCGTAGTACCCCGGCTTTCCACGTCGTCTGCCTTTTAGTCACCATCGTACATGTCTGTACGGTTTTCCCCATGTCCTGTGAACGCACCCTTCCTGATTACCCGCCAGCTGCATCCAATGTAGTTGGCTACTTAATCCCCTGTGTGTCTCGTCTCTGTGTCCGTGATTGTTTCCTGTTGCTTGTTATATGGTCGTAGTTGTCACACCACCGAACCTTACTGAGCGTCTGCGTACGCTGCTCTAGCTGACATCGCCTAAACAAATGGATTGATCAGCTAACCTCCTGCTCATTGGTCCACTTAATGACCATGCCTTACAGAAACAGTGTTTTGTTCGATTGCTTGGTAGCGTAGAACGACATAACGTTGGATGTTTTTGGAAGAAAAATTACTTATTTGTAACTAAACATCAATGGTCTCTCCTCCTGGTGTCTGGTTCCTATGTGAGTGTCTGACACAACCCTGCGGCTCCTGTCTGTAGAGGCTTTTTGTAGCCAACCGTCCCCTGTAGACCACTGGAGAGGTACTCCTGCACCTCCTATTTCCTAGCAGTAGTGGTCACTGATCTGCCCTCAGCTCCAGATACATAAAAGACCTCTCTCCTTCTTTGATTGTTTCTCTTAAAGGTGTTGAAACTTTGTACCTCGGAGCTGTGACCGCTTTTATCCATGGGGGTCTATCTCCCTCCCCTCTCCACCCCTCCTCATTTTCAGCAATCTCCAAACTCTCCTCCTCGTTGCTGTGGCGAGGGAGGCAGCATGCCTCTTTGGAATGGAAGCCTGCACATTCCTGCACACACACACACACACACACATGCTTGCTGAGCGCAACACTCACAAGCACACACCCAGGGCCCTGGCAGCTCTGTGGGTCATTGTGTTTGGCACGTGGCCCTGTGTGGGTGGGTGTCCCCCCACCCCCTCCCTGACTCCACCAGGCCCTGGCAGACAGCTCCTGCTGAGTAAGGAACCCTCTCCCCGGGTCTCCTGTCTGCCTGGAACCAGGCTGAATTGATAGGCAGCTATTGCGGCTGCAACAGCCATGCCCCTCATTTTCTATTCTGGAAGGCTGTGGGGGAACAGGGTAGAGATGAAACAATCACTTTCCCCGACCACCACGCCTTCAACCCCATGCCGTTCAGGACTTCAGACCCCCCCCCCCCCTCCCCGCCTCCCAGCAAATTCCATTTTTTCCCTTCTCCATGAGTCAATTATTTTTTAAGAAATACCAGACGTTTAATCTAGTTGTGGGATCAGCCTTTTCCCCCTCGTTTCACATAGTGGCCCTCCTTACACACTGGCTCTCCTCTCTACGGGGCGATGTGTCTGAACAGACACTGGCGTTGTTTAAGGTGGAGCTAACTGGGGTTTGTTACCCCACAGCATAAAGGGGGTTTCACAACCGACATTCACATTCACGTCCACATTCCTGAGCGTGGAGGTGTGAGACCATCTTCCATGTGTGGCTTCAGGCTGAGCAGCGCTGCCCGCACCTGGTTGCAGATACAAGAACAAGCTATGAGAAGAGAGAAGAGTCCGTAGCAGGAAGGTGGCTTAATTTAACTGGGCAGGGAAAGGTTTTCTCTGAGAATCCCTGAATGTAAAGTAAAACTAGGACATGTTGACTTCCTGGGCTTGTTAGAAAGATATTGTATATTTGGCATAGGCATAAGCTTTAAAGATACAGTTGGGTTTAGTGGTTTGTGTGGAGTTAGGTTTAGGGTTAATTGTTTGTTCTGTTTTTTGAGGTTAGGGTTAAGAAATTAGATGTATGGTTAGGGTTTATGGATAATAGCATATTAAATCATATAAAATATGATAATCAAACTCTTTGGAATTGTTGCTAGTTTACATTGCTATGTATTTTGTCTTAAATTTCGATCTTAAATGTTACTTAATGCTAATGCATTAATGTCTTGAGTCATGTCATACCAATTTCAGTGCCCAAATAGCTTTGTTAAAAAAACGGTCTAAATGGGAATACTTTTGTGGTCCCCACAGGCATAGAAAAATGGCAAATATGTGTGTGCCTTCTATGTGTCTAGTGTGTGTGTGTAATGGCTTGGTGCTGTTCTGAAGCATTACTGGTGGTTGTTGTTGCTGGAGTGGCCAGTGTTTGTCTAACGGCCTGCCAGGTACTAGTCAGGTCTGTAATCACGCTCTGAGGTAAAAAAGAAAGAACCTGTTAATAACAGTGTGGTAGAGGGAAGCTAGCCAGACCAGAGCCCAGCCAAGAGACTTCCTTTCTCCTGTTCCTCCCATTTATTCACATTGGGCTTATTTGAAGAAACCTCACTTACTTTTCACAAGGAAGGGAAATACATTTATTTCAGTTGTCCTGAAAATCAACCCTAGGCAACAGACTGACTACGATCTGATTTCAATGACAGACTCTTGGCCACTTTGAATAGCAAGAAGAAATAAAATCTGGGGTGGGTCCTGTAGAAGTAGACATTCTGAAAACATCACAAGACAGACCAAAACCAAAGTTTGCAGGCTAAACCTTTGCAGCGGTTTTATGCAACTCATTAAAAAGACAACTTCAGTGATCTCGCTCTCGTTGGCTACCGTCTCGTATAATCGAAGAGGAATTGTCGGTGAGGTAGGCGCAAAGAAAGTGAGTGAAACTAGAATCGCTGTTGTCTTGGTTCCGGAGAATACCTTGAAAGCAGACTCTTATCTACCTGGGGACCCACGTAAGGGTAAGTTCAAAGTGAACCCAAGGACGGTTGGTGATGTGTGCCAAGGTGGTAAGTTCAAAGTGAACCCAAGGACGGTTGGTGATGTGCGCCAAGGTGGGTCCAGCTGGCACTTGCCCGTGTTTTTGTTTTTACACGCTCAGTATTCAGTCCACACGCTGTTGTGAGCAGTCGCTGTCTTCATGTGATGGTAACGACCTTGATGCGATCCGAGGGAGGGGACTGAGTGAGCACAGCCACCCTGTCCTGTGACCATGCGGACGAGATGCGCAACAAGGTTCAGTGGCCCCTCAGGTGCAGTGCTGCAATTGCCTGGTGGAGGTTCGTTGCCAGCCCTAAACCTTGTTTCAAGTTACACAAAAAAAAGAAAGAAGGGAAACAAGCCTAACCCTTCATTGACCTTGAAGTCCTTAGGCTTAGTGATGTGTCTTCCGGTTGGGGTCTGTGTGACACTGTGATTCTGGCTGCAAAAACATCTCCCACCCCTGCAGTGTGATTGCCACAGGTCTTTAAGCACGGAAGGTTATTAGGCTACATGCTAAAGAGACAGAATGTCAGGAGTAAAGTTTCTCTGTTTCATTATTCAGTGGAGAGAGAGGTGGGTTCGTCCCAAATCAGAGGAGTTGATTGGCTGGCTGTCTCTCTGCGGTGACCTCTGATAGGTGAGGCTCTTTAACCAGTCTGGAGTGATGCTTTATGAATATTCACCACAGCATCCCCTGCGACCAAAGCAGTGTTTAAATCTACATAATTTGTCTTTAAGTGCCTTTCAGATGGCCTTTTCTTTGCTGTCACTCTCTGGAAAAAGACTCATACTTAATAATCAAGCGCTCTTTGCAAGAGCAAGCTACGGCTAGTCCAAAAAGCTACGCAAACCCTACCACTGGTCAATGGCAAAGGCCATTTTTAAAGCACTTGTTTCAATGTCCATTCCCTTCAAGTAGAGCTTAAATGAGCTACACCGGAGCGTGTGAGGGATGATGTGGAGAGAATGGGAAGGGTGTGTAGTAATTGTTTGTACCGCAGTTTTAATTTGTCCAATTATAAAAGGCACTTGTAAGAGTTCCAGCCTATCTAATGATAGGTAGCATTTCAGTCCCAATGCGCCCCCCTCTTGTGTACTACTGCAACACCCATACAGATTTTAAGACTGACCATGTTAGTTTGTACTGCCAACCAGTGTCTATACATCCAGGATTTAAATAACTGGCTGTTCAGCCTCATCGTTGTCTTTTGCCTTCGCAGTGGTAAAGTGTTTCAACAACCCCGCACCCTTGTCTGCGTTTATAAACTCATGGAAGAGACACATCTTTTTTACAACGTGGCTGGTTGTTGTCGTTCCATATGTTGAATAGGTTCACAAATCTATCCAGGGAACCAATAATTTCTAAGATTAGAAGGGGCTAGACAAAATGTCAGTACACGGAGAACAAGTCAAGGATACAAGACTGTGTACATTTCAGGGTTAATGGTCAAACAAATGGCTCATACCATACAGCATACCAGACAGCACTACAGTCACATAATCTGTCAGCGAACAGGTGACAGCCCCGATAGCTTCTCTATTATCCAATCACAAAGCAGTAACAAGTGATCCTTAAGTGAACACATAGTTTGCCAGAATTTGCGGCAGGACGTCAGTGTTGATGACGTCAACTTCCAAATTTGGAGGTATAAATGGTTAAGGGATAATGTTTGTAATAATACAGTGTGGTTTAGGTTAGGGTTATGGATTATAAAACAAAAATATTGTGCATCGCTGATGACTTTAACCTACAAGCATACAGGAGTGAGTCTGTTGTATTGATGACCCCCTCCGTGGCCACTACTCCATAGCAGAGCTACACATATTTCCTAGTGGTCATACTAAACATAGCATTACAGAAGCTAAACATCTACTAGTGTTCATACTAAACATAGCATTACAGAAGCTAAACATCTCCTAGTGTCCATACTAAACATAGCATTACAGAAGCTAAACATCTCCTAGTGGTCATACTAAACATAGCATTACAGAAGCTAAACATCTCCTAGTGGTCATACTAAACATAGCATTATGGAAGGAGTAGAAGGAATTTGCACATCCCCCGCATACAAGATTTTAGGGTCAAGTATTCGGTTGTATTTCAAAAACATAATTTGTCAACACAGAGGTTGAAACATAACCCTAACCGTTAGGCACAACATTAACTTACATATTCTTTGCCAATCCAGACAGAAATTAGGACCTTGACAGTGCACAGTAAAATTGCAAATGTTTACATTCTGTACAGCAGAACAAAGTTGCGTATCCTGTTCATTCCCTGTGGGCGCTTAACACAAACCACCCTGACTCTCCGATCTGCCACCCCGATGACATGTGCCCTGTCCGTCCTTGAACGGAGCACCACGGAGAGCCTTTATTTACCCGGGGACGGCAAACTATGGTGAGGGGGGAGGAGGCGAAGCCAGGCAACAAGCCCGGATGTCCGTATCGTGGTTCTGCCCACGAGGTTCCTCACCCAACGCCTGTGTGAACGTTTCAACAGGACTCTGCGTGGACGGACACTGCGGGCTCAGCTCCCTGTGTGTGCATGTGCGCGTTGAATCGGGTACTTTAGAACGCCGGCCCGGCCGGTGGGTCCATTGAGCGCGCCGGCTTTATGTGTCCCTCACTGCTTGCATAAGAGGAGCTGTCACCGGCGAGCTGCTCTTTTCAGAGTGTCAAGGCCATGTGAATGAATGGCTGTCCAGCGATAGGGCCTTTTCTTTTGTAAACAGAGCAGAGCCAAAGTGCATTGTGCCGCATTGTTTACTGAGCCCTGCCTTTTATTCTGCCTGCGCGCGCGTGTGTGAGAACGCTTGACATTATTTGGCGCGGCCCTGAATGTGCTGGTGTCAGTTTTATTCAACCCCCCCTCCCCCCACCCCCCCCTCAGGTTATTCGGTTCATTCGGTTTTTGGGGGATTTCGGATAAACAGCGAAGACGCGGCCGTGGTTTTAATCTTAGTAATATGAATGCCACATGCAGAGGTTTTTGGCAAATTTCGGTGTGGAGTGAATGAGGAATTGCTTTCGGGGTCGCCCAGAACAGTTAGCTTGCTGAGTCGCACTGTGCCTCCCAAATGGCATTGCTTGAACGACCGCAATACATTTAGCGAGGGAGCCGCTGCCTTGCTTTTACAGTGGCCTTTTACAACCCCAAGTCTCCCCTCGTCCACACTGCCCATTCTGGGAGCCTCTCGCGCCCTCTCAAAACACAGCATCCAGTTTCACCGCACTGCTAGGTAACCGGGGGCGATTGTGTTCCGAGCGCCATCAATGCCTTTCAGCTCCTCCTCCTCACAGCCCCTCCCACCACAGCCTCCCTATCTCATTTCTGTCCTCCACACGTCTCCTTCTCTCCCCTCCACCTCTCTGTTTGCCGTGCGGCGTCGGTGTCCAGGGCCCTGGCATCCAGGCTGACGCCTGCTAACCACTGCTTACGCTTTGTGGGCCACAATGGCCCCTGCCTGGGGCCTAGACACACCACGGCAACAACAAAGGGCCCCTGTGAATCCCGGGCCCAGTGGGCAGCCGGCGCAGGAGGAATAAAGCGGGTCACGGCGAGATTAAGACCGCGCCGCTGTGTGCATGCGGAGGGGAGAGCGAGGAGCGGAGGGGAGAGCGAGGAGCGGAGGGGAGAGCCAGGAGCGGGGAGCGAGCAAATCTTGGGGCTTTCTTCAGGGTGCATGCCAACTCACGAGGCGAAGGCAGTCCTCGGAAAGGAAGGGAGGGAGGGAGGGCTGGAGGAGGAAGGGGATACGGGCTCAGAGAACGAGGGGAAGACAATAGAGGAGTTTGGGAGTCGGAGGAGGGGAGGAGCGGTAATTAGAGATGCCGCCATTACGTTGCCTTTCGCTTGAGCTGATCTGAAGCCCGTCTTCACCGAACGCGTCACACCTTTAGGGACCCCGGGCTGCACCATAATGCATGCTAGACAAAGCTTCACGTCATGCCCCATCAGGTCCCCTGGTTTGGTCCCGGTCCATATGCTAAGCCTGGCTTGATGAGCATTTTATGAAGTCGACCAGAAGCCCATTTGCAGATTGGTGATTGCTGGCTTGTTAATGGACCAATGGAGACGTCATCTCTTCTCAGCTGTACATTTGCTTATAGGCTGTCGCATCATTATGGCTTGTTTGTGGGGTGGGGGAGGAAGACGAGGGTTTTGGAAGACGAGGTTTGAGTGGTGGGGGAGGAAGCAGGGGGTTGTGGGAGGAAGACAAGGGTTGTGGGGTGGGGGAGGAAGACGAAGGTTGTGGGGTTGGGAGGAAGATGAGGTTTGTGGGGTGGGGGAGGAAGACGAGGGTTGTGGGGGAGGAAGACGAGGTTTAGGGCAGAACGAGTAAATTCAGACTTTATACGCGTCTTATAAGCTTTAGAATTTTCTTCTTGTAGTAGCTTTGGTTTTTGTTTGTTTCCTTTCCGAGAATGTAGTGGTAAATACGTTGCGCTCAAAGTGGCAGTTAGATTTGCACTATGAATGTTTCGTTTTGTGCTCAATTGTCTGAGGAACAAACGTTGACTTCAGAGCTCAGTTTCTGTCTTCAGCAACTCGCCGTTCTTTGTAAATGTTCACATCGTTGACGGCAGCGTTTTGCTTTTGTTCGTTTTATGAAATATAAGCCTCTTAATGTGCACTTATCTAGCGCTGCAGACCGTGCTTCCAGAACAAACATGCCTCAAAAGAGGCATTGTGCCGCCCTCACTGCTCCTTGTCAATTGCAACAAGACGGCAGCAGATGGTTCCTTCCGTGCTCGCATATTAAACAGGCATTCCTGCGTTTCAAGTGTACACGTAACGGAAGACCGATGCACCTTAAAAGGCGGCCGATTGGCCATTAGATGGCAGCTTTAAGGGCCATCGCTGTAAAGACTGCAGCCAGTTGATATGTGCTTCGCTAGGCGTTGAGGGCCTGATCTATCAGTAATTAGGGGATACATGCAGCTCGGTGACCTTTTGGAGCTGTCGGCTTCTCTTATGCACCCTGGCTGCCCCTCAGCTAGCCTCTGGTCTGCTAACCACGGCTACTTCCTTTCACACACAAGGCCGTGGCACAATGCGAGGCGCAAAGCAGACAAGAGCTGTGAAACACCAGATCTCTCTCTTCCGTTTAGCCTCGGGTAAGAGGTCCACTCACACCCACCGGAGGGAGAAGGCTGACCGGTTTGGTTCTTAGCCACCAAGACCCTGTAAAGTGCCCTATTTTGTAGGTAGGGAGGGAGGAAAGGAGGGAATGTGTTTCAATACGTTTCCATACGCAAAGAGCGTTCACTGTTCGTGCCCCCTACAATGTCTGAAACTGGTCGGGGAAAGGTTTGAATTGGTCTCAGTGTGTTTTCCCGGCTCTGCTATTAGTATGGCAGCACTGTTACTGAGATACCAAAATAACAATGAGACTTGATCCCCCTCCCATTCGCCTCGTCACTGAAGAGCTCCTTTTATCTGAAGCAGGACATCTGTATGTGCTTATAGCCCATCCCGACGTGCTACGGATCCCCTTCTCCTTCCACCCTGCTCTCCCCCTCGTTCATATTCATCTCTCCCACTACGACTGCGTTTCTCCCAGGCCATCTAGGAACCATCACATCCGGATAAAGACACTTCAGCCAGGTCCTGTTTAAATCAGGTGCTAAATTATTTTGTTGTGATTTACCCCAGTGCTCCGTCGTTCGCTACGGCTCAGGTTTCAGATATCACCCCCCCATCCTCCAAACCCAACAACTAGCCGACAAGCTCAATGCACATCACATGCTAATGGGAAATTGGGTGATGCATCTTATCTTAGATTTCCATAGACGTCAGGGCCTGTGTTCGAGCGAGGCCCAGTGAAAGGGAGTTGATTAAACCTTTTTTCCCCCCCTCTATGCCACGCCATAGAATTCAAGCAAATCAGAAATCAATTGAATGTGATCATGACAAATGGGTCTCAGTGCTGGGGCCATGATGGCGCTGTTGGGAAATCACAAATGAATCAATCAGGGCTTTATCAGATCAGCGGGGCCCGGGGCCTTGTGTGACGCACTATGCTCCGGTGCGTCTGTGCGCGCATGTCTGCTGGGGTTGGGTGGGAGGGGGACAGGGGCGGGTGCGTTAACCTCCTGGCTGCTGGAACAGATGGAAGATGGGCTGGGGTTGTTCGGGGCGGAACGCAGGGTTGGGGGTGGGGGGGGGGGGGG
>JACXGK010002665.1:39616-52339 GCA_016801125.1 Novumbra hubbsi | reverse complement strand
GGCCGATGGGGGTAGATGGTCGAGGCCGATGGGGGTAGATGGTCGAGGCCGATGGGGGTAGATGGTCGAGGCCGATGGGGGTAGATGGTCGAGGCCGATGGGGGTAAATGGTCAAGGCTGGTGGGTGTTGTTGGTTTCTGGGTTCCTGACTTAATAATGTCTTGCTTTAATTAAAATCCATCACTGTCTAGAACAGTGTGCTTTTTGTTAACACATTTGTATTAAAACACTTATATACAATGTATGGCTTTTGAAATTCTTAGTCAATGTGGCAATTATAGTTTCATACACAGCCTTGATTGTCTAATATCATGGACTAGATCCCTTAAACTCCACTCTGGACCATTTTTTCCCATTGTAACCCTTCAATCTGGAATTTATTTACACATGAGACACCAGGTGTGCAAAATTAATGAAAATGTATGAACAAAAAACCAGCAGGCTTCGGACCAGGTAGGGTAAGAGCTGATTACTCCTGGTCTAGATTCTGGAGCCCATCCCCCTAACAGAGACAGTCATTGGTCTATTACAACCAGTTGTGCCTGATCATCTCTAGTACATGTGAAATATCCCAAATTTGATTGCTTCTTTCATTTGAATACACTCTGTTACTATTTGAAGTGCCCGTACATGTTACCTAACTCATGGTGCAAATAATGACTTCAGGTACATCTAGCTTTGGAGAACATTAAAAAGGGCAATGCTGCATACATTACATGATAACGCTTAAAATTAACAAAGTATTGGACAAATGCCCAAGTTCCCTAATCTGAGATGGGGGAGAGGTGGGTAAGAGAGAGGGAGTGAGAGGTATTTTTACCACTTCCAGGCACAGAACAAAGGGAATGAACAGTGACCCTGAACCTCTTTTATAACCGTCTGGGAAAGGTTTGAATACAAACTGTGTTGTCAGACCAATCAACTAACTTCAGTCACAAGATCCTGTGCCCAGATAACAGTATCTTTGGATAATAGTGTTGTTAAGAGGAAGAAGGGTGTTCTCTGTGTCTCTCTCTCTCTATTTTAATCATATCATTGATTGGTATGCACTTACTACTAAGCTGTGTGGTTCTTTCTCCTAGCTCTCTTAAAATGTGTGCATGAATTTTAAGTCGCTTTGGATGAAAGTGACTACTAAATCTGAAATGCAAAAACATATTCTCATTTTCAATGGGATTTTAACAAACCGTAAATTCTCAGCAACAATGCAGTGTATTGTCTTCCAAAATAATTTCATTGTTTTGGGCAACAGGATAAGGTACTAGCTTTCTTGTTTGTTTCATTATCTACGTAGGTGTTGAACTTACACTTCAACACAACAACACATGACATAAGTAACAAGTTGCTTGTTTCATCTTGATATTTAGCTAGCTAACTATTTTGGAAGAGTCTTTTGACTACAATACATACAGGATACACAATGTATTAACCCTGCAGTGAGCCATCGGAGGTGTCTAGAGTGACACCATCAGGGGTGTCTAGAGTGACCGTTAGAATGACACCATTTTAATTTCTGAAATGTGTAGCAGATGCAAATCTTACGACAAGCCTTGTTAATCACAATGAAACCGTTGCTGTATGAATAGGCCAAATCAGTGTGCCAGGGTGTACCCGGGTATATCATCATCACATTACATTGTAATGGAAGGCGTTTGGGAGGAAACAGTCATTGGTTCTAACGCGTTCCCTTAAAACCCCGATTCCCATTGTTCTTCTTCTCACCCAGGTTGCTATTAAGTCCATCAGAAAAGAGAAGGTCAAAGATGATCAGGACCTGGTGCATATTCGCAGAGAGATTGAGATCATGTCCACGCTCAGTCATCCCTACATCATCACCATATACGAAGGTACATGCGTGTCTCCTAATTCCTTGCTACAAACACTTGACGGCTTCATGTAGAAGAGGACCGGACTGGCCCTGGTCTCTGTCAGCCCCTTTGTGTTTGTACAAACAGTCATGCACTGATTGGAAAACCTCTGTGAGACGAGACTGTGCGTTTAGGGATAATGCTGAATGTGCAATGAGAACGTAACGTCAGAATAAGATGTTTCAACACCAGGCCTGGTGGAGCATGTTTCATTCGTCACTCTGGTCACGCAAGGCTTTGTTTGACAGTGGCCCATTCCTGGTTACATAACCGGTGGCAGTGCCCTCCCCAGTTCCCCAGTTCTCACTGACCGACAATGGGGGCGTTCCTCCTGTGGCCCCGTTCTCCCTGACAGACAGCGGTGGCGTTCCTCCTGTTGCCCACGTGTGACTCCCGTCATGCTGCCATGTGGCTTTTGAGTGACTTCTTTCCCCTCCTGGTGTTTGTCTCACAGTGTTCGAGAACAATGACAAGATCGTGATCGTGATGGAGTATGCCAGTCGGGGTGACCTTTACGACTACCTCTGTGAGAAGCAGAGGATCTCGGAGCAGGAGGCCAGACACATCTTCAGACAAATTGTGTCCGCTGTCCATTACTGCCACGTGGTAAGGCATCTCTCTTGGTCTCTCATGAGAATAACATTTAGTTTTGTTACGTGAAAGCGATTAGCTGACACCTCTGAACCTTTACATGGTATTTATCTCCTAATCAGTCATTTTGTTTTCCTATCATATAAAAAATAACCTCAGTGGAATCTATGTTGTCTCTGACTCTGGAGCCACAGGCACAGCATAGGATGCAGGAAACTATCAGCCTCTGTTCATTAGCCTCCTCTCATGAGTGCTGGCTGCTCTGGAGGTTAAATAAGGCGCATTATTTACATAGGTCTGTGATGGTAAACTGGGCAGCTCTGTCCTCCATTTACGTGTTTACAAGCATCTCTGCCATTTGCACATGTTTCCCAAAGCTGAGGGTGTGCACATTTGTAAGGGATAATTAGACTATTCAGTGGCCCTTTCAAGCAAGTGTGCAAAGATATAGCCTTCACAAGTGAAGTAAAATCTAATTATGCTAATTGGTTACATGTCTTATTGAGTGCAATTTCATACAGAAAACTGGACTGGTTTGCCTAATATTATAATGTGCATATGTGTATGTTTGATTTTCAGACATAAATACCTCACAAATTTAAATGTTAAATCATTAATGAAAAGTAGACAATGAATTGCATCATTGAAGTCACAAGTGTGTTCTGAAGTTGATGTCTAAGAATCATTTACACGGGCTGAACTGAGATTAGCGGACTTTATCCTGCCTCTCAAATGAGGTTGTGAGGGAACAGACATGCCCTGTGGAAACATGCACGCACTTCCATTCGGTCCTGCCCAGACCCCAGAGGGGTGTTACAATTCCCTGCCCCAAGTGTGTTGCAGGACAGAAGATGATGGTTAGAATGCTTGGCACCTAACTGTAATTACACCTCTACGTCACTTTGTACAAGGCTGTAGCTAAATGGATTTGGAAAATGTAATAGTTCAATGTTTGCCGTACATTACTGTTAGATCCACGTGTTCTTTGTTAGATAAAGTAAGAGATTAGTAGCATATAAAAGGGTTGGCTACGTAATGGAAGTTGCCAAGTAGGTGCCTTGCCTTCTGCTACAACACTGTCTTGATTGCAAGCTTTATTGCTATGTAAATTTGCTTTATTGCTATTGTAAATTACCCTTGAGCTCGTTGTCTGGTAGAATCTTGTAGCAGCAATGACACTTGGACAATCATCAAGTAACATGAATATTAGTTTATACAAGTAGTATACATATATATTTAGAGAAAATTATTTAACAAATTGTGTTCGATTTTTACATGTTCAGAACATGTTTTGTTCAATGTTCACTGCACATTTTTACCACATTGAAACATTAATTCCAGCATAGAATGTCATGTAAAATGTCATAGGCTTGAGTTGAACTAAACAAAATTCTGTCTGAGGCATAACCCCTTGTAGAGTGGAGGACAATGAAACATAGCTGACATTCCAGAACATTTTTCTGTTGGAACAAAGTGTTCTGACCCAAATGCTGAGATGGCTCTCAAAATAATTGTGGGTAATAGTGGGAATATTGCAAAAAAATATCACATAAAACAGTTAAATTGTTGATTGTTTGAATTGTTTCATATAATTGAAAAAAAGACACAATTGAATTATGTTATTGAATAGTTTAGAAAACTACATTCATTGAGTAAACTGCTGTGCGTAACCTAGTTCACTGGCGGGATGGGGAAGAGGTCCTTTTGCTTTTTTGTTAAATGTTTCTCGTCTTAATCAAACAGACAGGCCCTAGTTTTGGTAACACCTGGACTACTGCCAAGTTCTATGGTGAGGTGAAGCCAAGAAAGACATTTAATGTGTCTAAGGAGAAGACAATCATTTATATTCAGTATGCTCAAAGGGTGAGAGTTGAGAGTTGGACATTTGCTATAATAATTAGGACATTACAAAAGAATTTGACAGTAAACAAAACAAGAACGCATGTGGAACATTGAGTGTCTATATCTGTGACATGACAATGTTACAACACATTCTTCCATATTCTCAAAGGGTTGCCATATATATGTGTGTGTGTGTGTGTATATATATATTTTTTTTTTCTTTAAATTAATATATATATATAGATTTGTTTTTTTATTATTCTGCAAAGGGAATATATTTTATTTTACAAAGAAATGTGATTACAAAACAACAGTCTGATTTAAAAACGTCTTCCACCACAGAATGGGATAGTACATCGGGACTTAAAGCTTGAGAACATTCTACTAGATGAAAAGGGCAATATTAAGGTAAGAACAAATTACAACATTGGGACTATTCACAATAACGTCAGTTATAAGGATGACATTTGAATTTAAATACAACCTAATATGTAGCCTCACTTTAAATTGAACTTACCCCGTGTTTTTGCATGATATACAATTTGTTACCAAGGCCTTGTATGATTAGTTGAGGAATTTTGAGGTGGGCATTCCAAGTGTTAATTAGCATCTTAGAGGCCTTCACCTGTAGGTCATTTTCACACCTGCACAATCCAACACTCAAGTAGTTTATATGAAAGCATCACTGAACATCTCATGTACTGGTAGAAAATGATCAAATCTGACTAAATCAATTCTGTTCTCTCTACTTTGACTTTGTTGTTCATAGTATTCGGTGGTGGTACCTAACGAACAAATTGTATTCAAATAATGTTCCAGATTGCTGACTTTGGGCTGTCCAATCTGTACCGTGGTGATGAGTACCTGCAGACGTTTTGTGGCAGTCCTCTATATGCTTCTCCCGAGATTGTTAACGGGCGGCCGTACAAAGGACCCGAGGTGGACACCTGGTCTCTGGGCGTCCTGCTCTACACCCTGGTCCATGGTGCCATGCCCTTCGAAGGGCACAACCACAAGAATCTGATCCAGCAAATTAGCACTGGAAACTACAGGAAACCACCGAAACCGTCAGGTTAGTTGTTGTTGTTGGAGGTTTTAAACCGGTTTTACCTCAGTCGGACCCCACCTTAAAACATAACGACATGACTATTTAATGCTGTTTTGAAAGTAAATGTTGCGACTATATTTAATTTTAGTCGAAGTGACTTAAGGGAGGGATTAGTGTTGATGGTCTTGCTAAAGGGCACAGCAGGTTTTTCACCTCCGAGCTCAGGAACCCATCATCCTTTAAATGACTTTACGTTCCCAATGCCTTAACTGCTTCGCTACTTGTTGCCCTACTAAACAAAGAAACATATTTTGTCATTGTCAGTAACTATTCTGCACCATAAAGTCTGTGAAGGGTTAAATGGATTAGCCTATTAGAGCTTGTATAGCCCAGCAAAGTTGTAGGTAAGTTTTAAAACACTGGTGTGTTCTTCTTCTCTCTCCTAGACGCCTGTGGGCTGATTCGCTGGATGCTAATGGTTAATCCTGAGCGTCGAGCTACTATAGAGGAGATAGCTGGACACTGGTGGCTTAACTGGGGTTATCAAAAAACCCTACTGGCTGAAAGAGAGAACGCAGCATTGGTACAAACACATGAGAAAAGCCCATCCACGCAGCAGTCTGGCGGCCTAGCCAGCATTGCCAGTTGGCTGCGTCGAAACTCACGGCCCTTACTGGAGAACAACTCTAAAGTACGCTACCTCCTGCGGCCCCACGGGGGCGGTGGGGGGGACGTGGTGCGGCAGCGCTCCCTACGGAGGTCACGCAAGGAGAACAACATCACCCAGGCCACCGCCCAGACCTCTCGGCCCTCGAAGGGAATCTTGAAAAGACGAGGACAAGAGGAACCGACGATGGACTCTGACCTTTCTACCGTGGCCCAGGCCGCCTCCGTCGCACTGCCACCCCGCAAGGGTATCTTAAAGAAACCCGCAGAGCGGGAGTCGGGCTATTACTCCTCCTCCCCGGACAACAGTGACTGCGCCCAGACTCCACAGGCCCAGGACGGTCCGTTAGCCCCGCCCCGCCGAAAGGGCATCCTGAAGCGCCACGGTAAGTTCTCCACAGGTGGCCTGCAGGAATTTGGGTCTCTGGACCAGTTGGCCGCCCCTTTGCCCGGAGGGGGACCCAGAGCGCGGCCCAACAGTGCCGTCAGTGAGGACAGCATCCTCTCGTCGGAGTCTTTCGACCAACTGGATTTCCCTAACCGCGCCGAGCCAGCCACGCCCAGCGGACGGCCAGCCCAGCGCAACATGAGGGGCTGCGTGTCTGCCGACAACCTCCTGGACATTGAAGAAGAGGGGCTTGGGCAGGGCCTGTTGAGGCATAGAGGACCCTGGGACCGGGGGTTTTACCAGTCTGAAGTAACGGACAGCACGTTCTCCGTCACAGAGTTTGATGAAGGGACAGAAACCTACAAGTATGCCACGATGACTGGAGGAGCTGCAGACAAATGAGGACTAGAATTTGCCCAAGGACAGTGTAATAAATAATGCACTCTCAAAAGGACAGAGAGACTGAAGCGTTTGTTTAACTTGGCTGAGAGTCACTTTATAACCAAAATGGTAGCACACTGTTTTGTTATAGTACTTAGAGGGGTTTGACAAAAACCTGAGTCAAGCAAAAAGACAAGATTCCTTGGCTCAAATGTTAGAAATCAATATCTACATAGGAGATATTGAAATGTTTTTGTCTTGAATTTGCCATGAGTTGCTTAGTTGTTGAAGAAAATCTTATTGTTAACCACTAAATGATTGTCCAGAAAAACAGTAGCTGGTACATTGTGTTTTTCAAAAATGTTGAAATGTGCATTTCAAACCCTCAGGAGGTTGCAGATAATTGTGACACTGGACCTATTTGGCTTTGGGAGGGGCATATTGGTTCCAGACTTGAAACCTCAAAACCAAAGTGAAAATGTGAACATGTTAAGCACCTTATTTTTTTTTTCTTCAATCACCATGTTAATGGAATAGATTAATCTGGGCCTGCAGAGCTGCAACTACTGACTTTTGTAAAAAGTTTTGACTTTTATAACTGGAATATATTTAGAACTAGAAAAACGACTCACAATAATTAGCAACATTAATAAGGACTTGAATGACATCCATTATGCACTGAGGCACAATACCAAGAACTTGTACAACCTGATTTCTATTCAGCCTACATACACTTTACTGTAAATGTTATTGAAGTACCTCGGTCTTTTGGGCCGGTGATGTATTGCAGCAGTAATTCAGTAGTCTTTGTTCATGTGTAACTAGTTCATGTGTAACTTCCCCTGTGATCCGAAGAACTAGCCCAGCCTGATATAGTACTTGGGAAATATTTCTTAGCAGATTAATTTATGACTGGGTCTAAAGGTGTGTTTTGGTTTCCTAGTAAGAGCAGGATAACATCAGGTGGGCAAAGACTGGGATTTGTGACTTTGTGTGCCGCTTAGGGAATTTCATTATTACAATATGGAGTGATGTAATACATAAAATATCTTAAAACAGTGCCATTAAAAACTGCATAGGAGCAGCTCAGATTTGAAATTGGATATGAATATGAAATATTAGTAGAATTTCAAATAATTCAATATGAATCAATTGCACACAATGTTTTGCCGAAGGGGCTCCAAAATAAAGTTTATATTTAATTATTTGAGTAGGTTGTTTAAGATTGTAGGGATGAAGGGAAATATTTTCTTAGGTTATTTTTAGGTACACAATTATATGTATACATAGTTTTATCTGAAACAACAAAGGAGGTTAAAATGCAAAATATTCAAACTTGGTTGCAAAGAGATTTGCATTTATTATTATTAAAAAATAACCAACTGTCATACAGGTTTTCATAAAGCTATAAGCATTGTTCAAATGTATACATGCTTGTTTTGAGCCAATATTGATGAACAGTAATCAATGTAAATGTAAACCAACATTGGTGTGCCTCAAAACTCAAAAAGTTGAAAAATGTATAAAATCCCAATTTGAAGTCTGCTCGGGGCAGCAAAGCATCCTCAATGTTTCACCACCACCATGCTTGACTGTTGATGTCCAAGGAAAAAGTGAAATGCAGTGTTTGGTTTTCACCTGCCATTAAACATTCTGTCCATAAAACATATTTCCAAGCATCATTTCCCCACTAGTGACTGCCCAACGAGTTGGAGGGGATTCATTTTCACAAAGGGACTCTGTTGCATTACATAAATGATATGTATCAATATGTGGTTCAGTCGGGTTCATTTCATCTTACAGAGAAGGTCAAAAATCTACACACCCTTATTAAAAATGCAGATTTTCTTTTTGTAAAAGCTGAAATCATCACCTGGAAAATGTGGTCTAATAAAAAATCAATAGACTGCTTTAAAAAAAACACCAACAATATTTGATAATTTCTAAAAACCTCAAAGAAAAAACACAGTGGCAGTCTTTATAACGTGGGGTGATAACTTTGTTACAATTTAACCAAACACAAGCCAAGTACCAATCTTTTTAGCTGTCTCCTGAAATTAATCAAAGTAATTCTGATTAGCCCTGAATAAATCTGTTACTGTACAATTTCCTTGGTTGTGTTCCATACAGACAGCAATGGTCTGTAAGGAGCTGAACAAATATGTATGGGATTGTTGAAAGAAACCGATTAGGAGAGGGACATCAATTGATTTTGATGGCTTTACATGTATCATGGGACACTAATAATGTCCTGTGTTTTCTCAGTCAAAGCCCTGATCAACGCTGTAGAAAGTGTGGACCAACCTAAAGAGGGCTGTGAACACAAGATCCCTTTACAAACTCAATTTGATTGACCAGCTCTGCAAAATACAGCTGTGCCCGGTTGGTAGAGACCAATCCAAACAGAATTGCTGCTGTAGTCCAATCTGTTTGTTTTTCACACACAAAGAGAAAAATATCAGAAGATTTTCTGCAGTTCATTAACATATGCTGCACTTTCAATAAGGGTTTGTTAACTTATCAACATAAGAATAATGCAGATGAAAGCAATACTACTTTTTTGTGTGCCCGATCCATGCTTGCTTAAGTACCCAGCATTCTCTAATCACCTTGTACTCTACCCTACTGACCTAAATTGTCCAAGTGAATCATTAAAAAAACTAAAATGAAACTATACCCATATGAATAACTCTTAATTGTATTTGACCTTGTTTTGACACTTACGGTAACTTATTATTGATTTATTAGGCTGTTTATAGTAGAAACCTGAAACTAGCAAACCACCCACAGTGTTTTTCACCATGGAGGTGTACAACAGTTGTGACAGTACTGATTGCCTCAGTAGCAGGATATGTCAAAAGGGATTCTACACTCAATGAAAAGCAGCATTTTAATAGTAATTCATATATTCACATAACAAACACCGAAATTCTAAGTAATACTTCTTAAAGATTTACAAACAGCATGTTTAAGTAAAAAATATAGTCACGTGTTGTATTTAAGAAAGCAGTGAGCAACTTTTTTCCCTGAAGCGAGTGAAAGAAACCTCAAAAGTTTTAAACCATTCTTAAAACTCTTTAGCAGCAACAGCCTAGCAACTACATTTAGGAACTCTAAAACAGATTGTAAGATGAAAAAAATAAATCCAAACAATCTCCACAATTCATTTTGTGTAAACACGGTATGGCTTAATAGACCGGTTTCTTGTTCTCTCATACAGTCTTTGGTTGAGTGACTGAAGGTCTTACAGGTTATTTGAGACACCTGGGGGGTGAGAGTATAACTAAAGCCATGTCACCGTCATGAGAGACTAATGAAAATAATTGTCAGCTTGGTGTCATTTTTAGTTCTGTGGTGAAAGGTGTACGTCCTGGATGTCAGTGGGGGTGTAGCTGAAATCTGGTCCGGGTTTCACAGAGCAATAAGCCCCTGGCTCCTTGTGACAGGGGGGTAAACTGAGCTCCAACACACCCTCCAACTGCTCCGAGCAGCAGCAGAGAGACTCCTGGTTGAGGACAAGAGCAGAAGAAAGTGACTCAACAAATATCTGTATCGTTTATTTCAAACGCAACTTGCTTCCTTATTGAATAAAGGGCTTTTCTCTTAGCCTTGTGTGGAGAATAGCTAGACTGTTTTTTATGTGGGAAGCCGAAACAAACGTCCAAAACTCAGACCTTTTATTGAAGGAGGAAAAGACAGAGGTTTTCAGAAGTAGCAGCCATGTTATTGGGCTCACCAGATCAATTGGCAAGATGTTGGCTAGTAGATGCAGGAGGGAGTCGTTCGAGAGCGCTTCATCCAGGAGGTCCAGTCTGCGAATAGCAGCGGCCACGCTGGCGCAGGCAATGGTAGAGGGCAGGAACACGGAGAACTTGTACTCTAAAGGCAGGGACACATGCCATCAGCAGAGACACATACAATCAGGGGCCAGTTCATTAGGTACACCACTTGTTCATTGAAGTGAAGGATCCTACAGAAGTCACATGGAAATGGCTTGTTACATAAAGTGACACGGAAAACCTTTTTTTCTTTTTAGTATAACAAAGTTATTCAGCTACTTCATTAGTTACACCGAATCTAATATTGAGTTGGACCCCTTTTCCTTCGTCCGCTTCAAGTTTAGACGTGTCATGCGATTGGAGATGTCCTTCTGCACCCCACTGGTGTAAATAGTGGTTATTTGATCCTTTGTCTGCTTGAACCAATCTGGCCACTCTCCTCTGATCTCTCTCATTAACAAAGTGTTTTCCCCCACAGAACTGACACTTAGTGGATGTATTTGGATTCTCACCACACTCTATATACCTGAGACACTAGTGTGTGAAACCCACATGAAGACATCAGTTTCTGAGATGCTGATACCACCATCTGGTACCGTCTTTCATGCTGTGGTTAAAGTTGCTTAAATGAACCATCTTCCCTATTCTAATATTTGGATTAATTAAATCTCTTTACCTTGTCTGCATCCTTTATATAGTGAGTCGCTGCCACATGTTGTACTGTTGGGCTATTTCCAATAACAAGAATGTATACTTAATGAAATGGCCAATAAGTGTATACAATTAGAATAAATACAATTTTACATTAATATAATCAAATTTAACAAGAATGTAATTTTTTGTCCAAAATGTAAGTGATAGCTTGTGAGGTAACTAAAAAAAAATTCAAAAAATATTGAAGAAGCTTGAGAAGCTGAAGCCAAAGAAAAGTCAGAAGAACCAAAAGGCTGTTTGCATCAGATGAACAGTGCTTTAAAGGTTACGTTCTTGAGACTAGTAAGGAAATCCAGTGAGGTACCCGTTCAGAATATAGCAGAGACATCTGGCAGAGAAATTCACACTTTCAACACGAGAAGTCTTACAAGAAATGGCAATCTTTGTCATACTGGAAACATGACTATTGAATAATGACCTCATACCCCCAAAAAAGTTGATGGAGACCTATTTGGTGTAGACGCCTAAAGGAACACTTTTAGAGTTTTAGACAGGGCACCTCAAAGCACTGACATTAACATAATAAGCTGTGTGGGATCTATTGACCAAACAAAAAATGTGTCAAAAGAAGAGTTACACTACAAAAACACTACACTTCAACTGACTGTGAGAAACGGAATCTAAAACAAAAATCCAGAAAATCACATTGTATGATTTTTAAGTAGTTAAAAATCTCTCACAGTTGAAGTGTACCTTTGATAATAATTACAGACAACTCTACATGCTTTGTAAGTAGGAAAACCTGCAAAATCGGCAATGTATCAAATACTTGTTCTCCCCACTGTACAAGTCAGGAATGGGACGAATACCAAGTCTAAAAGGCCCTGACTGTATTCCAGTGATTGGTTGCCTCTGGCAACTTTGAGGGAGATTTGTGGGAAATCAGAGAGCTGAATGGATGGGCATGGCTCTTTCACACCACACAATACAGAATTGCACAAACTCAGCTCCCCTGTCTCCCCGTCTCCCAAAATGAACTGCTGACACATCGCAATGAAAGTCATGGCTACCGTGTGCCCTTTTATTAACTCACAGAGGACCAATTCAATTAGTTGAATATGAGAAACCCCAGCTATTACAATACTTACAATGCATTGCACGACAAATCACATTTTCAATGACCAAAAACTACTAGTGTGGGCTTCCTAAAATACGACTGGAAGGAATAAATCATTGCTAGTAGCAGCATTCACAAACACTGGAAGGCCTAAATCATTGCTAGTAGCAGCATTCACAAACACTGGAAGGC
Organism: Novumbra hubbsi; assembly: GCA_016801125.1. NCBI lineage: Eukaryota > Metazoa > Chordata > Actinopteri > Esociformes > Umbridae > Novumbra > Novumbra hubbsi. Next base: position 39,813 of record JACXGK010002665.1, on the reverse strand, counting down.
CTAAATCATTGCTAGTAGCAGCATTCACAGACACTGGAAGGCCTAAATCATTGCTAGTAGCAGCATTCACAAACACTGGAAGGCCTAAATCATTGCTAGTAGCAGCATTCACAAACACTGGAAGGCCTAAATCATTTCTAGTAGCAGCATTCACAAACACTGGAAGGCCTAAATCATTGCTAGTAGCAGCATTCACA
>JACXGK010002665.1:22939-39516 GCA_016801125.1 Novumbra hubbsi | reverse complement strand
TCACAAACACTGGAAGGCCTAAATCATTGCTAGTAGCAGCATTCACAGACACTGGAAGGCCTAAATCATTGCTAGTAGCAGCATTCCCAAACTGCCATGAATGACAACATTTCTTCCCCTACCTGTAGCTGCCAGTGCAATGTAGGAATGGACGTGCCTGCGTAGGGCATGGATGTTGTGGGGGACTATGGGTATGACGTGAAGAATTGGCTCCAGGAAGTCAGATGGTACAACCGAAGCCAGGTCCCACTCTAACCCTGCCACCACCATAAGTTCCCACTGCTGCAAAACAGACAAACAAGGACATCACATTCACAAAACGCTCATGCCTCTTGATCTCATGTACTCACCACCTAGTGTATGTTATACGTCATTATTTGAAGCTATTCATCTGGGCAGTAAATATTTATTTTCTCAGAAAAACATGTTGAAAGATTTAATTTCTGGAAATGTACAATTATTTTGGATAGACCACTAACAATTAACTGATTTGTACAGTCTATCTAGGTGTACCAAAATGTATTTAGATGATTGGCTTTGCAGTTGTCACTTAAGCAATGTGTTTGTTAGCATCATTAGTAAATGCATAAGAGAGCTGCAAATGTTTAGTCTTGATTGTAGGCTTTGTTTTCACCTTCGGAGTGTGTTACTGGTGTCTGACAGCACAAGTGTCAACGCCATGCTGGTTAGCTCAGGGTATATAACCAAAGAATCCTTTCATAATGAAAAACTAAAACCAACAAAGGACTGTCTGAAAGGTTAGAAACACCAGCAAATATGCATTCATTGCATTAATTCATTGCCATGGAAGTCCAAATACTTAAGGGCTGTACAGTAACATTAGAACAAATACAAATTAAAAAGTGCACATTTCATGTGTTGTCCCAGAGGTAACTGATATTTTGTGAGATGAGTAGGTGAAATTTGAAGAATCAGGTTAAATTGAAGACAAATATTTATTTTAAACACCCAAAAGGCAGCCTGAATCTGATTAACAACACTTAAAGCTCCCCTTCTACCTTGAGGGACGTAAAGACACGCAGGAAAGTGCCTTTTTAGCATATGGCACCTCAATCATCCACATCTTACATCCCTAACCCTTCATGGGTCTTGCAACCTTCTGCTAAATGGCACAAAGCAGAAGAAATTACAAGGGTTTCTTTGCTCCAATAGACCCTAAAAGGCCAATTTTGCAAGACCTCTGATGGTTGAACTGTGTACTGTAGTCTAAGATGCTGAGTAAGCACATTTACTGGATTTCCAATCCAAGCCAACAAACACTTACTTTTGACTAGTACTGTATACCACACTTCAATAGACCGTGTATATTCTATCCTAATAAGTTGACTACCAAAGTTGTCTACAAATGTGTTTTATCATGTACTTAGAAAATGACAGCAATTAGATTATGTTTGACAACTCAATGCTCATCAAATGTCTTAAAATTTATTAACTGACATACTTATGGTAAAAGCAAACAAAACACTTATCTTGTGTTTACCAGAAGTTCTGACACCGCAACCGCATTGTCAGTGTAGACGCAGAGCTTGCCGGCGCTCAGTGGTACTGTCTCTCGCAGTTTTGAAGCCAGGAACATGCAAACAGCGCCTAAAAGCTGCAGGTTGGCTCTTTTAACAGGAAAGTGACTTAAGTATCGGTCGAGATAATGGATTGCCAAAGGAAACACTTCCTCCTCACACTTCTGCTCTTCGCAAACCTGTTCGGAGTTACAAATAACTAGTTATGGCCTGCACACGGATAGATGTTGCCATTCAAATACATTGTGACTTTCGTGTATTTTATTGATACACGTTTTAATATATGTCATTCACTTTAATGTATGTCATTCACCATGAAACTTTACCTGTAGCATCCATACTGCCAATATTTTCCGCATATATGTTTGAAGGTCTGTCTGAATTGAGCCAAAGTACGACGGTGAGGCCCGAATCGTTTTTTCAACAGCAAGAAGATTCTGCAATGTTCGACGATCCCGTGTCAATTTCGGGTCGGAACTGGCCCTAAGAGCAGTTGAACCCATATATTCGGTAGTGCTTTCGGAGCTTTGGAATTGTCCATCTTCGTGACACAACAACTCCATTACTCTTAAGAGATGCTGGGAAAACTTGGTTCTTCTTTAACTAACGTCACTAGCTAAATCAACGTTAGCGACGGTACCTATACCTCAAGTCTCAAATCAATGGAACAGAACTAAATTTGCCCTTTCTCCTATTTGCATGACTTTAATGAGCTTGCTAGCTAAAAACGTGAAACCAAACGTTAAGACGAAAGAAGCTAAGATACGAGTTATGTGCAGTTCTCGCGCCTAACTGGATCGTCGGAATTAAACGTTTAGCTGTCACTTTGCAGGACACGAGCGAGCATCACTACATTAGGGACGAAAGGACTCTGGGAAATACCATTTTTTATTTTATTGCTGTTGTCATCCATAAGCATTGCATGCCCTAATTGCACGTTACGTCTAAAGTATCACTATGTAAAAGATAAAAGTCATACAAACAAGTTCACCCGCCGTTACCTTTATTTGGGATAGGTTACAAAACAGACATCGACCAGAATAGCGCGTGTGATCGGCAGTTTATTAAGGCAATTGAGTTAAGATGCAGAGAAAGAGGAGTTAGGTTTGGGGAGGAGACAGAGCCTCTTTGCACAGCTCCATGGCCATTGTGATAGGCATGGTGGTTTCAAGATCACGGGACTCAGAGTTCTGTAGCTCACGTCGGATCTCCGCAGACATCTGGGGGTGTGTCTGCACCTTGAGCAGCTCCAGTAGAGCTGCCTTCTGTTCGGAGGCCAGGTCAGCCTTATAGCGCTGCACCAGGGTGAGCAGACTCTGGTGCCACAGCACAGGAAGAACGCGCTTCTCGCTGCGGAAGGACAGAAAGTGTCCGACTAAGGCATCCAAAACACGGAAGGGCAGGGCGTATTTCTTGTCCAGTAAGAGTCGCAGGAAAATGCTGTTGGCTCCATTGTACTCCATCTCTGCCAGTTTGAGCATGGCGGCACTGCACAGAGGGAATCAGAGTAAGGTGTTTATTATTCACAGAAGATACGTTGCGCCAAGCCCCATGAGGCTACGAACTTCAATACTGCTCTATACAATCACATTTCCATTCGCATGATCAGCACTGGTCAAGCTGCCACACAAGACCTCCCTTAACAAACCAGCAAGCTGGGAAAAAGAAAAAACTCAACTAAAAGTGTCTCTTACCTGGAATGCAGTACAGGGATTGAGCACTTGGTGAGTATGCTACCGATTATGATGGCCTCCCTGAGAGTGCATGTTCCAGATTCACAGAGTGGGATCAGAATGCCTGAGGGACCAAAATATCACACATTCAGCAACATATGAACAGAAGGCATTGGTAAATAGCTGCAAGATTTGTCTGTATTTCATTCTTTCTAATCTTTCTCCCAATTAAATTTCATGGCATTCAAAATATAAATATGGGTTTGACTCGTAGTAAATTCAGACTCTTTGTAAAGTCGCAGATTTTTCTCCACCATAAGTTCCACCAGACTCCTTTAGGGAATTGTCCTTTTGGGCCTCACTTAATCTAAACAGCAGTACCAAAATTGTCCTCTGAGTGCAGCAGAAACCTTGCTTCCAGAACAGCAGCCTCAGCCCCTGTTCTTATCACACGGATCGCACTACCAGGAAGTTTGCGGACCTACGTGCTTGGAGGAGAGCATACATCCGGCTAACTACCACAATCAAGCTTGCAGGTGACTGACTTGCCACATGGACTGGCTTGAGTGAAACAAGCCAATGCAACCCTGTTAAACCCCCATTTAACAATGACGCAGTAATTCACACAACCCTCCGTGGGCCTCACGAAAAAATTTACAAAATACTGTAAAACACATTGCACAAAATGTACAATGAAATATTAAAATAAGATGATGTTGTCACTAACACTCAAGTTATTAGGTTTTCCCTGGTTAGAGGCTTCAAACATTTTTGACCCCACCAATCACCTTGGAACTGAATGAACTGATTAAAAACAGTTGTGTCTGATCTGGTTAGACAATACTGCCGCCTAGTGTCCAAAATGTCAAACAAACTGAATATCTGAAAGAAAAATCAGTATCATCTAAAACATCCATTCCAAAATTTAATTATTTAAAGTTTTTAGATTATGTTGCTATTTAATATATGCTATTTTATTGTCTCACCTTTAAACCATGCTCCTGGCTTGAAAAGGGCCTTCTTCAGAGCCATATACAAGTGGAAGTTCAGTTTTTTATATTCTGCAATGTCATCTCGTACCCTTGGCAGTAACACCAAGTTGTAGAACCGCTGGGCCATTCGCTCCTTCAAATTAGATGAGAAGATTCTGTTCACAAAGGCAAATTACAGTAGGTCATTAATTTCCATAAATCATTAAAACAAGTTTGAGTTACTATCAGTAAAAGAAATCTGTTGATGTTAGTGGTACATCTAGCTCTTCATTTCCTCTTTGGTTGAACTATGCCATTGAAATTTGTGACATAGACACATCTTGAAAAGGTTCTGATCACTGAAGGGGTTCTCATTATTTTCTAAATGTACAGGTACTCAATGTTCACTTTAAAAGCAGGCAACACAGGATGCAAATCTGGTTGTGGGATTTAGAGATCTAGTGCCAAGCAAGTTATTTAGTATAGCTAATTTAGCTACAGTCCCTTCGAAAAGACTTAATTTCTCTGCGTTTAGTTGCAATAGGGACATTATTTATACCTAATTAAATTAACACATTTTGCCATCACTCTACACATAAAACCCAATAATACCAAGCTAAAACAAATTGTTTGTAAGTATTCAGACCATTTGCCATGAAACTCCAAATTGTGCTCAGATGATTCCTGTGTCCTTTGACCATCATTAAGATGTCTCTAAAACATCCATCTGTGACCAATTAAATTGAATGAATATGATATAGAAAGGCACACTTCGAAGTGTGTTATTGTAGAGTGGTTAGACAGAAGCAACTCATGAGTAAATGGAAAATAACAAAATCCCTGAAGGATTCGGAACAAGATTCTCTGGTCTGAGACCAAAATCTAATTATTAGGCCTGAATGCCAAACACAACATCTGGCAAACATTAGGTAAGAAATAGAGCTTTTTGGCCTAAGCACTAGCCCGTGTGAGGACACCTGAACATCACATCTGACACAGCTTACGATCTACAAATTGTTTTTGACAAAACTGCCCAAATCCAGGTGTGCAGAGCTGATAGAGAATACTTCAAAGGGCTCTCTTGTCAGGTTTTTCTTCTTCTGGGAGCCATTATATATAAACAATTTTCCCCACGCATATATATATATATATATATATATATATATATATATATATATATATATATATATGAGTGGCACCCAGACTGATATTGTCCAGGATTCACCTTTTAACAAAGAATCGTAATTTGTTAACAGACCTGGTTGCCTGGTACATCGCTGCAGCAGTCCAGGTCTCAGGCTCTGTCAAGTAAAGAACCTGCTCCCAATTTGACAATGCTGGTATGATCTTGAAAGCTTTGGGCAGTTTGCCGCTGCGATATCTGGACAGAACCTGAAAAAATAGAAGAACAAGTAAATAATATCCATTGTTAATTAAATATTTTAATTGCCCTGAAAGAGGACATGTTGCCAAGCAACTGGAGCACGTGCCCGACTTACCTTGTTGACACCTCTATACACTTCAATGACTCTGGGGTCCAACTCAGGCATAGGTCTCCCCGACACCTCTGACATCACTGTCCCCACCTCGGTCTGTTTCTCTGTGATTTTCTCCATGATAATGTCTGCTAGAGTCCGTCTGACAAACAGGAACAGGGTCAATACTGAGAAAATACACACTAAAATAATTTGGGGGGAGCAAAAACAAACCCAGGTACTTCACACATTAAAATAGTGCTGTAGTGATTTTATTCCATAGTAATTACATCCAGGTGTAATATGTGTACCCAAAATCCTGACCAAAAAAGGCACGTTGTTTACTATCTTAAATAACATTAGGTTATGGAGGTAGTCTTGTGCTGTACCTCATGGGAGGATTCTTATTCATAAACATCTGCATAGCTTTCTCATCCTCGGGGTCCACCACCACTTCGGTCCCACAGCTAGACTCTTCCTCCTCAACAGCCCCGGCTTCACCCAGCCCTGGCCACTCCTCGTCGGAGTCTGCATTCTGAGAATCTGGTCCTGCAAGGAAATGACACAGAATACACCATCCATAGTTTCATCATATTGTTTCTTAACTGAACATACTACACAACAACACTTTAGAATAGGGCTGCAGGTAGTCAACAGGTTGGAGCAGTAACTGAAGTTCCCAGATCTAACAATGTGAAAATTAGTTTGATCTACACTGAGCAAGGCACCAGGGCCACCATCGATGTCTGATCAGTACTGCATTCAAACATTGGTACACATGTTGCAAACACTGTCAAGACTTCAGAAATCATTCATGTTGAGCACACAGTGGCAATAACAGGCACATTTTATACCTATTCATTTGTTTGACTCAAGAATTATCACCTTTGGTCAGGGCAACACGTCTGACAAAACCCCCAGAGAATATAACCAGCACCCAGGAAAGTGGTGTTTGTGGGGGGCCTCATTTATTCCATTGCTTATGGTAAATCTACTAATTAATAGGTTAATCCTGGACGTTCCATTATTCTTCAAGTGTGTTTTCAGAGGTTTCCTATTAAACAATGAATGTCCATAACACATGCTTATAATACACACGTTAACAAAACCAACCACCTATATGATTGCCGAAAAACCCATTTCAAGTCACAATTATTGTTAACAAGAACGTCTCAGATCTAATAAAATCATTATAATTATTACAATGATTATGACTTGAGTTAACCTCCATGAAAAGGGGTTTGTCGGCAATCATATACAATAACTAACTATAGTAGCCACACACCTATAGCTAGAGTATAGTTGTGTAAGTGTAGTAGCCACAAAACCAACCATTAGAAGCAAAGCCAAATCCCACATACCTAAAACAGTGGCTTGCGTTTTCTTGACTACTGGTGCCAAACCAAATTCTGTCTGTAGTTCTTCCTGCTGAATTCGTGCTTGCTCAAGGATCTTTCTTGATAGACGTTCATCCACGTACTCGTCCTCATCTTCTCCCCGTTTATCAATGGTCTTTACTCGGCTATGCACTCTTACCATATCCCCTTGAATAATCTGGTCGGCTAGCGCAACCATTCCGCCAGCACTTTTTTCCCCACCTCCACCTTTGGATTTCTTGGCTTTCGGCATATTAGCTGCTTGTTATACAGATGAACGTTTTAGCAAATGCGGCCGAACTTCAGTAATAAGTATTTCGCTATTTATTTTAACAATTCATGAGCGTATGTCTGAGAAGAAGATTAGCGAGTTTCGATCAATACACGTGCATGATCATCCAAAGGAAGTGACGTTCAAATGGGGTAAAAATAATAACAGGGATAGTTTTGGAGGGAAGCAAATGTATATATTTTTGTTTAGTATTAATACATATATTTGCATTGTTACATTTTCTAATATTTATATTAATAAAATGAATGCGTAAAAAGGTGTTTTACATATAATAATAGTTATCACGGAAAACAAATTACCTCATTTCCTTCTTAAACCGGAACTGTATGTCTTTTATCCCATGGTGTTGGCTGGAAGCTAAATAACTGAACTCTTAGTCAAATCCTCATGAAATGTTTTCTTATCGGCATTTTAGCTAATCATGAACCTAACTTCAATATCTTGTTAACCGCTCTTATCAGCTGCGAAATTTAACATATCCTGCTACATAAAGGCCCCTCTGACAAAAGGTGTATACGATCTAGTCAAATCAAAACCGCTCCGTGTCAGAATTCGTGATAGGAGAATAACACGCATCTTTAATCAATGGGGGTTACTTGGTGAGATTTTATTGTTTGCTTTTGCTGTTTTCTTCAAACTTGCATGTACCTGAATAGCAATATTCATACTTCAAAGTCATTGCACAAGAATTAATATTCAATACATACTTTTTTTGCTTAGTGTGAGTCAATTACCTTTAGCGGAGGGAAAGAGTGTGCAGCAGACAATAGACCTTCTGCACAAGAAGTTGGAGCAGTTGGGCGCTGTGAAGCAAGGAAGCTTTACTGTGGACTGTGAGACATACCATGCCACCGGAAATGCCAGCGGTAACGGAAGTAGTACTTTAAATCTACATGAACGAAGATTAACAAAAAGTATTTAATTTCTCACTTGCCTGTTGTGGAATTTGTCTACCTCCTCTCTATCACAGGCCAGCCCACCAAACTTCTGTATGTGATGCATAATTCAGAAACCCCCCTGAGCTGCTTAGCACTGTTTGAAGGGGGTCCCTGCCTTACAGCAGATGGAAACTTCGACGTGCTAATGATTAAACTGAAAAGCCACTTTCAAAATGCCAAAGGGCACAAAGTTGAGAGCCGTGGCTCCCGGTACCGCTACTGTGATTTCCTGATAAAGGTTGGCGCAGTAACAATGAGCTCCAGTGCAAGAGGTATTTCAGTAGAGGTGAGTTGTCTGTGCAGCCAGTGGATGGTAAAGACAGTGTATAACCTGGTCTGCACTGTTTTTTAACTGTTGTCCACAATCTAATCTCTGTATGTTTGTTTAGGTGGAGTACTGTCCCTGTGTTGTCCCAGGAGACTGCTGGAACCTGATGAAAGAGTTCATGCAAAGCTTCATGGGCCCCAGCATCCCAGAGCTTCCTTCTGTGTTCTCCAGCAGGCCTGAAGGCCTCTATGCTCCAGTAGACTGTGTGGACACTATGACTCAGTACTTGGAAATGTTCAGTAAAGTGCGCAAACAGCAGGTGCCCCCAGGGACCACACGTTGAGTTTTACATAGGCAGCATATCTGGAGCATATCTGCTGATGACGAGGCACCAAGAGGACTGTGGTACCCAACAACCCAGCTCACCTTGAGCCACACTATCATGTGTAACATACATTTTACTGAGCATCAGTACAGCTTGTCATTAATTGATTAAAGGCTTTCACAACTACTGCAAGGAATTACACTTGCCAAAAAATGTTATCAAATGATTACTGGTTTAATGATTACTGGTCTCTTTAAACTCTTGCCCGAAGATATTCTGTGTTCCAATTGTAGATTATATTTGTGAGTGATAAGAGATTTAGATACAATGTTTTTATATTGGCTTTATAGTCTGAAAAGCTGGTTATTTTGATACATTTTTCAATAACACTTTATTTTTTTTAAAATAAATATGTGTATGTACATTCTCTTTATAATTATCTGTTGATATAGATTATTCTACGCTAGACACATTATAGTTAATCTGTACTGTTGCCTGTGTTTTTACACACTTTTCACAAGAGTGTTATAATCACACTTGTTCATCAGGGGCTTTTAGCTGTTGTCAGGGGTGGTATTTAGCTGTTGTCAGGGGTGGTATTTAGCTATAGGTGACATGGCAGAAGCCCAGGGCAGATTACTGCCAGGGAAGGTCTCCCACTTAGAAGTACAAGAGAGGAAGGTCTCCCACTTAGAAGTACAAGAGAGGAAGGTCTCCCTCAATGGAAGTTTTCTGTCCAACTAGCGTACATATAATTGGATATCATTTCATACAGTTCCATCATGATAATATGTGTAGCCTGCAGCAAAACAATTACAACCGTACTAGCACAATATTGGTTACTAGCACACTTACTAGCAACTTTCATTGAGGTGACATCATAACGGTTTTCTGTGATTAGGTCCTAAGCCCAGAAAGGGGATTTTCCAATGCTGTATGTTAATTTAGAAGATGTTATATTATACTGATATATTGACTTGTGTGCTATATTGACTCTTGGGGGGTGTCTTACGTCTAGAATTAGCCACAGAGGTTTTATGATTCACAGGGTTCCTATTATGAAAGTTTAATACATTCTGCACAATGTAATGTATATTTGTGAAACAAATGTATTTAGGTTGTCAGATTCGTATACTGTATTTCAATGCGAATTCAGGGGCACTTCTGAAATATTTTTTAGCACCATTTGGCACTGGCCAGGATAAGGAACAGTCTAGGCTGTGTGCAGTTTCTTTTATTTGTGTGTTGTTAGCAATTGGGTAAACATTCTATAATTTTTTTTATTTGTATTTAAGTACTACACATTCTAAATTTGTCTCTGTTACTATTTTTTGTATGGTTTCCATTGATATTGGGGGGGGGGGGCGCTGATCGGGGGTTCGTCCAAGGAAGCATACAAGCTAGAATCGCTACTGGCTGTTGTGAATGGATCAAGTATTTTCTACTTGAATTAAAATACTGCTAATAATGTATCAATCTCCATGTAAAAAAAAATAAACATCGTTATTGTAAAAAATGCTTTTGGGTTTACTAACTTTGTGCCGGTATCAAGACTACTAGTGTGGGCATAGTTAGTAGTAACTATCCTCAGACCTTTTTACGACCGTAGTAGCTAATGAATACCACGTAATGTACCAATGAGAGCGCATAACGGATGAGCCATCAGTTCAATCCAATCAGAATGAGTTTATTCCATGACCGAAATAGTTCGGTTGCCTGGTCTGTGACAGCTTTCGCGTGCAGATGATGGCGGTAAATAGAAGCGAAATGCATATCGTATTTTATACAAATACAGCAGAGATTTTTTTATGGATAACTGCTTGCATTCCCTTTTAATGTGTTTTCAACATCTAAAAGTTAGAGGTACACTTTAGCGTTAGGTATATAGTTACACGGCAGGTTTTGTCAAAATCTGTGACTTTTTAATGTGTGGATAAGGTTGACCTCCCGGTGTTTTGTTTGAATATTTACTCAAAGTTGATTTGCGACACATTAGTTTTGTTTGCATTGCCGCTTTCTGGATGTTACACAGTTAGCAGGTAAAAATGCATTGATTTTTGCTCGTTTTCAACCAGAAGTTGCTGAGCGTTCGCAAGAGTGGATTTCAGGGCAGTGTCTTTGTTCTGATAGCAAGCCTAGTTAGCTTGCTAGCCATCAGGGACTCATCAGGCTTTTCTCTGGCTTAATTTGAAGAAAAGAAGAACACCGGCACAAGGGACACCGTTATGAGGTGAATGACATATCATTTTTCTTTCTTTATTACAATGTCAACTATTTTACTATCAGAGGAAGGATTAAAAGGAATTGCACTGACGAATGGCTTGTAAAACTAAGCTAATAATCCGTACTGTACTCTGTAGGTAACCTTCATAGCTAGCAGGGTAGCTAGCTCACGTTACAACAAGTCGCTAGCTACAGAGTCAGTAGCTGTACATCTGTATTGGCGTGTAAACGTTAGCTAACGGGACCGCTAGTTAAACATGGCAACACTCTCAGTGAGTTGGAGGTTGTTAGTTGAGATAGTTTATAAGTTAAGAGAACGATATGAACACACTCTCTAACCCGCTTCTTCTGGTATCGGCTGTCGTAAGTAGCTAACACAGTTTCATTGTGACCGAGTGGCCACGTCGTTAAGGAGAAACTGATGACATTTGGCAATACAAGATGGAAAGCTGCTAACCTACGATAGCTAGCCAGCCTAGCTTGAATCGAGCCAATTGATTGGTCGCCAACCCAATGAATGCATGTTGGCCAGGCTAACTAGCTAGCTAACTTGCAGACATTTTTTCATAGCTATGCGGGTTGATTGCTTTGTTTGTCTGCAATTGATGGGTAAAAAGATTGCTTATCCCTTTTCTCTCAAATTGTTAACGCTGAACATGGACTAATATTTGGCCATGTTTTCGCCAGTGTTCAATTCTGCTAAGAAAGTAAGTGTACACAGTAGTTCGCCAGTTAAGAAACGTGTTCGTTTTGCTTTAAAGTCTCTTTGCCTATCAGGTTAAACCGCATGTCAAGAACAATATAAACCCACCATAATTTAACTTTTTTTTAATTCCCAGTTTATTCAGGATCCTGAACCAGACATGACTGAATCCAGCTCTGACGGCCCATTTTGCTGATGTTAAAAGTACACTGACTTAAATCAGCACAGTGTTTTTACAGTAAGTAAAGTAGCTTACTTTACACATTGTTTCACATTCATATAGAGATTTGTCATGTCCGAAATGGAGCAGTTTATTTATATCTCCGTTCCCCTGCTACAGGATGACCTGCTGCTTGGCACAGGGGCGTGTGTCCTGACGCTGTGGGCAGGCTCATGTGCATTTGGAGAGATGGACCGATGTAAGCACGTGGGGCGTCTTCGCCTCGGCCACGATCACTCCACACTGAACCCACAGAAATGGCGCTGCATGGACTGCTGCACCACAGAGTCCGTGTGGGCCTGCCTCAAGTGTTCACACGTGGCCTGTGGCCGCTTTATGGAGGAGCACTCCCTCAAACACTTCCAGGAGTCGCATCACCCTTTAGCCATGGAGGTGCGGGAGCTGGATGTGTTCTGCTTTGCCTGCGGAGACTATGTGCTCAACGACAATGCCGAGGGAGACCTTAAGCTCCTGCGGGGGGCCCTCTCCACGGTGCGTAGCCCCGGCAGGCGTTCCCTGCGCTCCTCTGCGGGTGGTGACGGCAACCCCTGGGTGGGCGAGGCAGGGCCCCAGCCTGCCATGCAGATGGCCCTGTGGCACCGCCGGAAGGTGCTGCTGGCTAAGATGCTACACCGCTGGAGGACACGGCAGCAGGAGGAGCAGAGCCAGCGGGAGAGAAAACTCGAACAGGAGAAGGAGGTCCGGCGCCAGAAGAAGGAGGTAAAGAGGAGGCTCATGGGAGAGCTCGCCAACGTGCCGCCCAGGAAAAGTGCCAGGCTTCTTACCCAGGCACCCCGCTCAACCATCACACTCATCCCGCTGAAGTTCCGCGACCCCCCGGAGCGTCTGCCTGTGCCTAAAAAGCCCCCTCTTCTGTCCCTGAAGCCTCCCAGCAACGGCAGGACTGGTAAACTGCGGGTGCGGCGGTACTACTCCTCCCACAAGGCCACCCGCAAAAGACTGGCCCCGGGGGTCACGGGGCTCCGCAACCTAGGCAACACGTGCTACATGAACTCTATCCTGCAGGTGCTGAGCCACCTTCAGAAATTCAGGGAGTGCTTCCTCACGCTGGACATGTGTGAAACCGAGGAGCTGCTGGCCAAGACTAACCAGGGTGTGGTGGGGGGTGACAGCGCAGCTACGCCCGTCTGCCCGTCGGGACGCGGCCTCGGGAAGGCAGGCGGCGGATGTCCCCCCGCGGGCAGCAAGCAGAGCTCGCCCCCCTGCCTGAACGCAGCCGAGTTGGTTCAGCCCAAGGAGCCGCGTTCCTCAACCCGCCAGCAGATGTCACTGTGTCACGAGCTGCACACTCTGTTCCGGGTCATGTGGTCGGGCCGCTGGGCGCTGGTGTCGCCTTTCGCCATGCTGCACTCCGTGTGGAACCTCATCCCGGCGTTCCGCGGCTACGACCAGCAGGACGCCCAGGAGTTCCTCTGTGAGCTGCTGGACAAGGTGCAGCAGGAGCTGGAGTCCGAGGGCACCAAGCGCAGGATCGTCATCCCCATGACCCAGAGGAAGCTCTCCAAGCAGGTGCTCAAGGTCCTCAACACCATTTTCCACGGGCAGCTGCTCAGCCAGGTAAGGGTCTCCCTTCATTCCAGTGGCGTTAGTTCACACATTCATTTGGGGTTTGACCTTTAACACCATAATGGCTGTAGAGATTTGCTAACCCCCCCCCAAGTTATGTTTTGTTAGTCACACTAGGGTTAAAAATATTTTGTAAATTGTATTGCTATTTACTGAAAATATTTAGTTGATTTGCTTGTTCTGAACAATGAATTCATCGGTATTTGTAAATCACTGCAAAAAAAACAAATAGGTAAGTGTTTGCGCTTAATTAATAAACCATACCCAATAGCCGCAGTTCCACAAAAGGGTTTGTGATTTCAAACAATCACTGCACATGTACATCAAACATGGTTCAGTCAAACCACACACCAACAAACATGTCCCATTGACAACACATTGCATGACAAATTGAACTGTATATTTGTAGCTCCAGCAAAACAAAATCCCTGTGGAATCCTACAGGGAGGGATGTCTTTGCCAGAATAATAATACCTTATACTCACAATCCTCTATTAAAAATTGCACCGCTTTCAGTATTAAGGCATTAAGATGTTACATCGTGTCGAGTATCTTATGACATAAGTGAAGACAAGCATACTTATTAAAAAGCACTGACTAAAGACACATGCTTTGTAATCAATCCTAAAACTTCTGATGCACACAGGTGGAATGTATGGTTTGCTGGTTTTGGAAACCACATCAGTCAATTGATAATATTAGGTGCTAAGCTTGATTGACTTCAATAAAAACAATGCTGTTCCTAAACTCATATTTTACATTGTTATGCCAATGTTTATTGCAGATTTATTTCAGGCTTATCTGAGCAGTGATGGTGTTTAGTTTGTGTGACCGACACAACCCTGAGGAGCATAATGACAATGTGAATCAGCTGGGTCTTGTAAACTTGAATTTCTAGCTCCTAATAGTATAATACTAGGAGAGCTCCTTGACTCATTTGTTTCTTCATAATTCCATGTTTTTAAGGTTTCAGAGAACCTCAATGCACATGGTCATATAAAACTAATGGTTATCAGGGACAACCCTAAATCAAGATTAGCCTGTTTATTTCAATACTCTCACAGGTTATCTCCATTAGTTGACTGACTGATTTCTACTGTAGCTGTCCTTTTCCGAGCTACACATTTATGTTAACAAAGGCTTCTAGTCTAAGCCCAAAAGAGAAGTACTGTTGCACTCCAGTACTGAGGTTAAGCAATGTCCGGGTTTTCCACTTCAACCCTTGGCCAAGTGTTTTGCTTGGTTTTCCCTGTGTTGGTCTAGGTGACATGTCTGTCCTGTCAGCACAAGTCAAACACAGTGGAGCCGTTCTGGGACCTGTCCCTGGAGTTTCCTGAGCGGTACCACAGCATGGAGAAGGGGTCTGCAGCACTGCTGGCCTACCAGCGCAGCTGCTCCCTTACGGAGATGCTGGCCAAGTTCACAGAGACCGAGGCCCTGGAGGGCAGCATCTATGCCTGCAACCACTGCAACAGTTAGTACTTAGACAGGGCCTGCGTTAGTGATGGGTTGCTTGGGAACTCACAGCATTTTTGAACAACTCCTTTTGGTGAATGTTGGGAACCAAATTGAATTGTTGCTCGCAGCTTTTCATTTGGCTCCATGCTTGCCTTGAGTGTTCGCTTACGTCGTGTTTTTTGTATAAAAGCAGTTATTTTCAGGCGGGTTTCAAAATGATTCAGTGTAACTGTTTAAACCATAAAATAACTGTGATATTCATATGCAGTTGTTTTATTGTTCCGTGGTTGTTTTTAGGAACTTTAAAAAGAGAGCCATTTTGGAGCGAAATGACCCAGCTCTCACAGATCCAAAAGAATGTTCTTATCAAACTAAACTCTCATCAGAAATCTGAATCTGTTTTTGTAATGGATACATTATTTTGTACTGTGTTCTTCAATAATGTTTTTCAAATATTCAACAAGAAAATAATTTTGTTTTTTGTAAATGTATTTTTCTACCTGGTTATTATTACGTGTTTGAAATAATAGTTTAGGTTTTTGATATGGGTGGTCCTATCCTATAACGTTACACATTTTTGTGTTTGTTTTATATTTGTCAGGGAAGAAACGGAAGACGTCCCACAAGCCTCTGGTTCTGTCCGAGGCCTGTAAGCAGCTTCTGATCTATCGTTTACCTCAGGTTCTACGGCTGCACCTCAAACGCTTCAGGTTGGTCTGTCCTCTTGAGTCCGTTATTGTCTTTTCTAGCTTGTTAAATTAGCAGGAAGTGTTTATGCACACAGCAAGATGTCCAGAGTTCTGGCTGTGGACGTTGAATTCAAGGTTTTTTATGCGTCTGAGGTTCCTACGGCCCAAGTGTGATAGATGGCAATTTTATTTCGATGTGATATCATCTTTATCGTGAATTTTCTAGGCCATGGAAATCTGGTATTTGTGACCGCCTTAGTGTACATTGGATATTTTTAGCTTTTCATTTCACATAGTTTGGCTTGTTTTCTTCACAAGTTCCCTTTACTGCTCCATCGCAATCTTCCACTGGAAGCCATTAGAGTATGCAGAGGCTCCATGACATGGAAGATCTTGGGAAGGTTCAATACCAGGCAGGCCTTGCCATTCTGCATAAACTGCTTGGGTTTGATGGCATATGCCATGGATGCTTTTCATAATGTTTTTCATTGCCAAGGGGATGTCATTATTTGGTATACATCTTATTTCATAGCCTGGGGATGTCTGTAGTTGGTATATATATTATTTCATAGCCTGGGGATGTCTGTAGTTGGTATATATATCTTATTTCATAGCCTGGGGATGTCTGCAGCTGGTATATATATCTTATTTCATAGCCTGGGGAGGTCTGTAGTTGGTATACATCTTATTTCATAGCCTGGGGATGTCTGCAGCTGGTGTGTATATATATTATTTCATAGCCTGGGGATGTCTGCAGCTGGTGTGTATATATATTATTTCATAGCCTGGGGATGTCTGCAGCTGGTGTGTATATATATTATTTCATAGCCTGGGGATGTCT
>JACXGK010002665.1:0-22839 GCA_016801125.1 Novumbra hubbsi | reverse complement strand
TATATTATTTCATAGCCTGGGGATGTCTTGTAACTGGGATCCGTATAAGCAGACCTGTTCTGTGACAGATGGTCAGGCCGGAACCACAGGGAGAAGATCGGCGTCCATGTGGCCTTCGACCAGGTGTTGAACATAGAGCCCTACTGCTGCACAGACTCTGGCCAGCCGGTCCACAGAGAAGGCTACACCTATGACCTGTCTGCTGTAGTCATGCACCATGGGAAAGGCTTTGGCTCAGGGCACTACACCGCATACTGCTACAACACAGAGGGAGGTGAGTAGGACCAGGATGTAACCAACTGCTGGCTGTCCTAACAACAGTTTGGGTTTGCACTGAGAATAACTGAAACGGTGACAGTTTGCTATTCTGTGCTAATCTCAAAATTCATATTTTTGAAACAATGAGTTGGTAGTTCTACAGTTGTGTAGTGCAATTGATACACGTGAGATTACTTGAGTCGCAGTTCACCAAGGTGTAACCAGCCCTTCATGTGTCTCCAGGCTTTTGGGTCCACTGTAATGACTCTGAAATGAACGTGTGCAGCGTGGAGGAGGTGTGCAACACTCAGGCCTACATTTTGTTCTATACCCAGAGGTCTGCTTAGGCCCCTCCTACATGTCCACCCTAGGACACCAGGATTCATACTACCCGACTGTCTGGACTCTCCTGCCAGGCTCAACAGCCAAGGCCGGACCTGGGGGACGAAGACATCACGGCCCTTTACCCGGTTGTCAGTCAGGGCTGGTGGCCTTGGTTTGTACCCGGTTTACACCTCAATGTGTGTTCAGGCCTGGGACAGATCAGCCCACATTCGTTGAGTCTGGTAACACCCATGTAAAAGCTACTGAACGTTGTACCACAAGGAAAGGCAATGTTGATCCTGGAATGTTGCGGTGTCAGAGAGGGGGTTCTGCTCTTTCCATCCTTGAGGCTTTTGTTGATGTTGATCATGAATTGCGTATGTGGTTTGTTATACATTTCACCAGGTGTCAATGCATTGCATTGTATAGAACTTGCCTTATCTTATGTTTATTATCTCCTTCCTGGGATAATGAACAGCAGCCATTTGGAGTCTAATGGGAATCCTTCCGTCGGCCAAACTGAGTTTCCCTTTGTGGCTCAGGATCCGGTGCTTCAGAGTGGAATAAGAGCCTGCAGATACTATCAGACAATCCAGAACCAATGTTGCCTGGCCTACCTCTGTTCTGTCAGTCAAGGGCATTTTAGGCTCCAAACCAGTTTCACTGTCCTCTGTATCTCACTCTGACCTCCATCATTCTAAAATGTGCTGTTGTGGAAATCTCAGGCTTGAAGGCCTTAGTCTGGGCAAACCCGAGGGACCGGGGAACTGCTGTGGGTACTGTTCCCTTACCTTGACTGTAGGAAGGGGTTGTGTGGCAGGCCTCCACCTCAAACACTGATGGTGGCTGTTGGGAGAACTGGCATCACACTGCACCTTTATGGACCAGCGGTTTAGGTAAGTGATCTTGTGATCGATAGGCTCCTTCTGATCTTCTACTGACTTCTGTATCCTGTGGCAGCTCACTTCTACTCTAACTGTAGAAGCTTGTCAGGCTTTTCTTGAGAGTCCAATGTACTGTACACGTTCATGGAAGGGATGAACAAAGGACTGAGGGATTAGAAATGCTGTTGAGACTTGTTTGGGCCAAGAGGGGAACCAAAATCACTGAAATGGAGCACCTGCAAGCAATATACACGAGACATCATGAAATCAAGACAAAATCAGGAATTCTTCAGCTTTGTAATACAATGTTGTTTTTTTTCTACTCTGCTCTTTATATTTGGGGTCTTGATAGTTTGCTGGGTAATCAACATATTGTACTGCCTGTCTTGATAGGAATCAAATGCAAAATTAATTTGTAGACTGTAAAAGTTGGAACAATCCAATGACGATGAATGTCTTACATTTTGAGCTCAGTTTTGGCTTTTCCATCGGCCTCATGATCTCAAGTTTGGTATTGTAAACGCACCTGTCATTAATGTAATGTTCATATGGGGTTTGCCTGACAATAATGATTAAAAAAAACCTAGAAAATATGGAACGTTTTGCTTTCATATACACTGAACTTAGTGTTATACAATAAAGCACTTGTTTCAGCTTTGTATTCCAGCACTTTGGATTTAAATAAAACAATGACAATTGTGTTTTATCCATGCTGGATGAACTCTTTAGAAAATGTTGGCCTGTTTGGTACAATGCCCCATTTTAATGTACAATTAGCATCACATCACATCTTTTTTATTATTAGGCAGGTGTGTTTTTGAGTGCATGCACACTTTTTTCATGAACTCTGTCAAATGACTTTGTTAGACCAAGGAAGACATTTACTGTGGATGACCAAAAAATGCTCACCATACCAAAATCTGAAGGATGATAGGATGTCAGTCACTACCGTCCTTGGAAGACTTCACAGGGGAGGGTTATGATGTAAATGCAGGAGGGTGAATTCTGAATTGATCAAAGCAAAGTCTGCACAGATACAATTACAGAACCTATCGCATTGGCCTTCATCATGCAGCAGGACGATGACCTCCATCTGTGCGAAGTCTACAAATTCTTAAAGTGCCATTAAGTGAAAAGTTTTTGACTGCCTAATCCCCAATCTAAATCCATTTTAGCATGGATTTGACATGCTGATCTCTTTGGAAGGATAACCTAGGAACTGAGGTTGGCTGCAGTACAGTCTTTGCAGAGCATCGCCAGGAAAGTGGTCTACTGTGGGTCACATGTCAGGCAATCAATGGATGTAAAGAATATCCGATCAAGAACTAAATATGACTACTATATCGTAAATAATGCGGTCCATTATTTTTGGGTTCCTTAATGTCAGTACAATATGTAATGTAACTGACATGTAAATGTTTTATGTAATGTGGTTTTAAAATGGCATACATTTTTAGATGACTGCACACAGAGCAAGCTACCATTGCCGTTCTACCTACACAAATGTCTACACTAAGGACATTGACCTTTAAATGTGCACCCCTGTCACCTGTTATTCTTTATCTGAAATCACTTTCCCGCTAGAAAGTTCCACAAAATAAATCTAAACCTAGCCTCACTTTTTTACTCTGTTAATGGAGAAGCGTGTCAATTTCAATTTGGTAATCATGTGACTGGAGTGCACCTTTAATATGACTCCCCATGAAACATTCTTGGCCCAAGTGAGCCTGAAAACCCAGGTATGGACTGAAAATGTCCTGTAAACATTCAGATAATACAAAAAACGAATATCCATAATGCCCACAAGGAGGTGCCATTCTGCAGATAACACTGCTGATTACTGCATAACACTGTGAACTAAACAGGGATATCAGTCTAGTCCAACCAGGAAGCATAAGCGATTGTTAATCAATGTCACCTCTTTTGATGCAAATGAAAGTGACAACTGGTGCACTGGAGCGGCAACGGCAACACAACCCTGGAAAAAGGGATTGATTTTGCAGGTGGTGGCCATAGACAATTGCTCTCTACTTACCCTTCCTGACCAATTAGTCTCTAGTTTTGTTTTGCTAGTGTCCTTGTTATTACTGGTAGCTTGAGGCGGTACCTGTAGCCCATTCAGGTTGCTGAGGTAGTCCAGCTCCAGGATGGCACATCCAAACGTGTGCCAGAAGGGTTGCTGTGTCTCCCAGTGCAGGCTCGAGAGCACAGAGGAGATACCAGGAGACGAGCCATTACGAGGAGGATGAGGAGAACTTATGTGATAAAGACCAAACTGTCAGAACCAGACTCCATGAGGGAGGCATGCGGGCCCAACATCCTCTAGTGGGACCTGTGCTCACAGCTTGTGTGGTATTCACCAGAATTGGCAGGTCTGCCATTGGCGCTCAGTTCTTTTCACAGACGAGAGCAGATTCACATTGAGCATGTGACAAACATGAAAGAGACATGAGACGCCGTGGTGAACGTTATTCCGCCTGGAACATCATCCACCATGACCGGTTGGCGGTGGGTCAGTGATGGTCTGGGGAGGCAACTCTACCCATAACAATAATGTTGCATAGTTTTAGTACTTAAGCAAAACATTTTGGCACCAAAAAAACTGCCTAAATATTTTATTTTTAATAAAACCTTTTTTTTTCAGACACCACTTTATAAAAGTAAGAGCATTTACTGCAAGTGTTAACGCTATAATCCACAGGATTAGTGGTGAGTTCTCAGCTGAGCTAGCGCTGAAGACACTTAGTTGCTGCATGGCTGTAATCATATATTTTACATGTGAAACCAAGTGTAAACTCAACCAGGTCTGGACTGAAGTGATGAATGCAAAGAAGGTCATTCTCCATCAGTAAAAAGTTGCATTTAATAAATTATTGCCGGGACATGCACAGGGGGGGGGGGGCTAAGGTTGCCTGGGCAACTGCCTGTATGCCCTCCTTGACTCAAGTTGCCCCTCTGAGGGTGAAAAGTTTGGTGGTTTGCCCTTTTTTCAGGTCAGAGCAATGGCCCCTCAACATTCCTGGGCACGTCCCTGAATTATTGGTTAAAGCTTAAACAATCTCAGTCCTCATTGATCGTGAACTAGGTTGAAATAAAATGTTGTCATTTGTATGTTATGAAACGATATTTGAAATGAACCTTTTTCATGAAGATGACCCAATTATCACGGATAACTGATTTGCTGTGTAGCAATTCTGCTCCCAGTAGGATATTGACTACACTGTTGTCTATATTGTTTAGTTACTTACAAATCACTGTGCTATTAAAATGATGCAACAATAGCATATTGTTTAATCATTTATTATTAAGAATGCAACCGAGTTGTGATGGGTTTAGCAAACTGTGTTGAAAGAGGAAGCAATGGTGATACATGCCTGTACATCTGACTTTACTAAATGCTTAGCTGCTCTACAACAATAATGGCAATGGAATAGCATTGATGTTCAGAATATTAGATAGATTATTGAGTAATCATCATCAATCTCTCTTTAGAGTACTTTATAGCTCACGTTCTTCAGACCAACGAGACGAAGGATTTATAGACCAGAAAGTGTAGATTAAACAACGGTGATTTAGACTAGAGTGTCAGAAACAATATTGACATGAAATCATAGACAGCAGAAAGTTTGAATATTGTTCTGTTGTTGGAATGCCACGCCAAGTGCATCACATAAGTATAAATGCATGAGAGGACATGCAGTACTACATACCCTAACATTCATCGGAAAAAAACAAAATATTATTTTCCTTTGTAATGTACTCCAAATGCACAGACAACACAAAAGGAACAGAAAATGCGGTTTAGCAAAGTTGAGTTGTCTTTGAATTTCCATTATTGCTTTTAAAGATGCACTGTTTAGTTTTTGTTCAATTTAGCCAGTAGTTGTGGAGGTGTTACTCATGAGCCAGAACATCTCATTTTGTTTGTGTAATAACTCATCCAATAAATATTTAGCAATTTGCATTTTATTTTAGAAATCCGATTTGTAACATACACATTAGGTTTATTTAAGAACCTGGAGTGCACCTTTAAGTGTTTTTAAACAAAATGTGTCAAAGAATTTCCACATGAATTTCATGAATTGCCTTTGTCCTTGTTGGACCATGTACTGATACTTCTGAAAACAATTATTTTTAAAAGGTTTGCAAATTCTGAAAAAGTCAGTGACTACAGTGTAATGGCGAGTTAACACTACTTAATTGATCATAAGAAATAGCAAATGTTTGAGTGGCCAAGATTGTTTTACAGGTTTCTTATCATTATCACCATTGATCGCCAATCATTCCTACCAATTTCTTTTTTCTCTCATCCAGAAATAGTCATTACCATTACCCCTTCCAAAGGCAGTCTTCTCTAGACCTATGACGTTATGCCTTGCAATCCCCATCAGTACAACTCTCCAAGCAAAAACACTACAAAAGTGCAATGGTCCTCTTTCAAAAGTGTAAGTCTTGTATTCACTCTGTGTTTGAGTTCCGGACTGTTTGTGTGTCTGGATCAGCTTACCATTGCCCTCCAGTCTGTTTGTCCACATACCGGCCAATCAGACAAAGTGTGGGTGTTTGGTGGCTGTGGGCGGGATCAGCTTGGTAATAGCCACACCTCCAGGAAGTCCCAGTGCTTCCAAAGGATGAACAGAAACAGGGCAAGCATTACGGTGGTGGCCACCCGACCCCTTGTCTTCATGAGTGGGGTGATGAAGTTGGCCAGGGTGGAGACGAACACCAGCACCACGGCCATGAGTGCCAGGATGATGTTGATGAGTTTGCCCAGCAGGGCGCGAGCGTTGGCGTTCTCCACTCCCTCCAGCTGCACTACCTGCTGCTGCTGCTGCTGGAGCTCCAGTTTGGTGATGCGGGTCAGGCATGACTCCACTGCTTCCTGCATGGATGAGCACACAGGGGTACAAATAGGCAAATGTTTCAAAAACAACCAGGGATACAAATCAACTTCTCCACCTGTAGGTCTTATACTGTGAAGTCCATCTGGTTTTATATCTTACAGTGTAAAGTAATTTCTCCACCTGTATGTCTTATACTGTGAAGTCCATCTGGTTTTATATCTTATAGTGTAAAGTAATTTCTCCACCTGTATGTCTTATACTGTGAAGTTCATGTGGATTCATATCTTGTAGTGTTAAGTCATTTATCCAAATGTATGTCTCTTGTTGTGTGAAAAGTCATTTCTCAACCTTTATGTCTCTTGTAGTGTAAAGTCATTTTTCCACCTGTATGTCTCCTGTGGTGTAAAGTCATTTCTCTACCAGTATGTCTCTTATAGTGTAAAGTCATTTCTCTACCAGTATGTCTCTTATAGTGTAAAGTCATTTCTCTACCAGTATGTCTCTTATAGTGTAAAGTCATTTCTCTACCAGTATGTCTCTTATAGTGTAAAGTCATTTCTCTACCAGTATGTCTCTTATAGTGTAAAGTCATTTCTCTACCAGTATGTCTCTTATAGTGTAAAGTCATTACTCCACCTGTATGTCTCTTATAGTGTAAAGTCATTACTCCACCTGTATGTCTCTTATAGTGTAAAGTCATTTCTCTACCTGTATGTCTCTTATAGTGTAAAGTCATTTCTCTACCAGTATGTCTCTTATAGTGTAAAGTCATTACTCCACCTGTATGTCTCTGGCTCTCTCGTAGGACTGGTAGGCCACTTTCTCCTCCATGCTGGCCAGCTCCTGTTTCAGGTTAGTCATCTCATTCTGGTGCAGCTCTGTCAAGTCATTCAACTGCTCTTCCAGTCTTTCATACCTGAACAGGGTAGTTAAAACAAGGTGTAAGGCATAGCCAGGATAATTGAGAGACCAACGAAGTAAAGTATGAGGTAAATCATTTAAATGGTATGCATGGATTCCGCCACAAAATTTGACAATTGGTTTAAAAATATTAAAATAGCTGCTTTCTTATCTTCCCAACAATTGAACTGTACAAAACCTGTTGTGGAGGAGACTGGGGATAATTGAGGCAGTTTTAATCCCTTTTGTCAACTTGGCTTTGCATGTTTGTTCACCAACATATTTACAGTTCGAAGCGGCCTAACCTACCACTGAACCCAAACTTTGTAAACAACCTTTTTCTGAACCCAACACAGAGAAGTATAATGTGATAAGATATCCTTATGCCTGCAGCCCATCAATTAGCCATCTGTCTGCCACAATACCTCCCAGCTTGACCGTGTTAGTGTTCTTAAACAACCCCAACCCAATTTAGATATTTATCCTACTGCCCATTTTCTAGTACAATCTAACACATTTTCATGCATCTGACATTCAATCCTTTTCAACAAGAGTGCAACTGCGTACAGTGTTCTTGGAATATGACCTATTTCAGCTCCCAGTAATGAATCTACAGCTTAACATAATTGAGATTTAGCTTGTGTGTATGCTTTTGGTTAAATTTGTGATGTAGCCAAGATTTCAGGCTAGAACACTTACAGTGGTATTTGATACACTGCCAATTTTGCAAGTTTTCCTACTTACAAAGCATGTAAAGGTCTTTAATTTTTATCATAGGTACACTTTAACTGTGAGAGACGGAATATAAAACAAAAATCCAGAAAATCACATGTATGATTTTTAAGTAATTAATTAGCATTTTATTGCATGCCATAAGTATTTGATACATCAGAAAAGCAGAACTTAATATTTGGTACAGAAACCTTTGTTTGCAATTACGGAGATAATAGGTTTCCTGTAGTTCTTGACCAGGTTTGCACACACTGCAGCAGGGATTTTGGCCCACTCCTCCACACAGACCTTCTCCAGATCCTTCAGGTTTCGGGGCTGTCGCTGGGCAATACGGACTTTCAGCTCCCTCCAAACATTTTCTATTGGGTTCAGGTCTGGAGACTTCACTCCAGGACCTTAAGATGCTCCTTACAGAATCACTCCTTAGTTGCCCTGGCTGTGTGTTTTGGGTCGTTGTCATGCTGGAAGACCCAGCCACGACCCATCTTCAATGCTCTTACTGAAGGAAGGAGGTTGTTGGCTAAGATCTCGCGATACATGGCCCCATCCATCCTCCCCTCAATGCGGTGCAGTCATTCTGTCCCCTTTGCAGAAAAGCATCCCCAAAGAATGATGTTCCCACCTCTATGCTTCACGGTTGGGATGGTGTTCTTGGGGTTGTACTCATCGTTCTTCTTCCTCCAAACACGGCGAGTGGAGTTTAGACCAAAAAGCTCTATTTTTGTCTCATCAGACCACATGACCTTCTCCCATTCCTCCTCTGGATCATCCAGATGGTCATTGGCAAACTTCAGACGGGCCTGGACATGCGCTGGCTTGGGCAGGGGGACCTTGTGTGCGCTGCAGGATTTTAATATATGACGGGGTAGTGTGAAAAACTAATGGTTTTCTTTGAGACTGTGGTCCCAGCTCTCTTCAGGTCATTGACCAGGTCCTGCCATGTAGTTCTGGGCTGATCCCTCACCTTCCTCATGATCATTGATGCTCCACGAGGTGAGATCTTGCATGGAGCCCCAGACCCCGAGGGTGATTGACCGTCATCTTGAACTTATTCCATTTTCTAATAATTGCGCCAACAGTTGTTGCCTTCTCACCAAGCTGCTTGCCTATTGTCCTGTAGCCCATCCCAGCCTTGTGCAGGTCTACAATTTTATCCCTACAGGTAATTGTATTAATACAGGTAATGAGTGGAGAACAGGAGGACTTCTTAAAGACAAACTTCCAGGTCTGTGAGAGCCAGAATTTTTACTGGTTGGTAGGTGATCAAATACTTATGTCATGCAAAAAAATGCAATAAAATGCAAATTAATAAAAAATCATACAATGTGATTTTCTGGATTTTTTTTTAAGATTCCGTCTCTCATAGTTGAAGTGTACCTATGATAAAAATTACAGACTTCTACATGCTTTGTAAGTAGGAAAACCTGCAAAATCTGCAAAATCTGCAGTGTATCAAATACTTGTTCTCCCCACTGTATTGTGGCTTACAATATTTGCTTACAAAGTCACCAAAAATGCTAAGTGTTGTGTGCTTTACCATTCAATTGCAAATAACATAGGGAACCTTGATCAACTATCAAATAATATGAAATTGTACTTATCCCATACCCTGTCAGCAAAAGGAGTTTATTCATAGGTCGAATTGTCATCATGCATACGGTGACATGGTCTTTAAAGGCTTAATGGACACTTTTCGGAAAATGCAGCCAGACATTTTCTATCAATGTAGAGAATATCTAATTCACATACCACTTGCTGTGTTTAAAGGGAAACTAGATTCTATCTGGGGGGGCAATGCAACAACAAATACCTGTCTTGGTATGTATTGTGCTCTTTCAATAAGGGTGTGGGGACTTATGATTTCCAATACACATTAAAGCTAGAAAACATCAACTAAAGTGTTGTGACTTTGAGACAGTTCACTAAATTGCCAAAATGACAAAATCAAAAATAAAACAATCGATAAATTCATATTTCTATTACTCCCTTTATAGTGGTAATATAACGTCTATTCTTCTGACCCACTCCCACATGCAGTACATTTCAAGACGCTGGATAGTCTTGGGGATTGACAAGCTTGTGCTAACAAGCCCCCCTCTTCAATTTAGACCGCAGGTTTTCAACTGGATTCAAGTCCAGAGACTGAGATGGCCATTGGTAAAACATAGATTTTGTGTTCCATATCATTGTACTCGGTTTACACTGAAGCAAGCTAAAAACAGAGCCGCTTGTTTCTGCAGGTGGTGTGAGGTGAATGTATGCTGGGCCGTTAACTCTCACTACCTTTGTGTTGGCCAAGGGTGTGTCTGTACCTGTATCTCTCCTCCTGCAGGCACTGGGTCATGTAGGAGTAGTCACTCTGCAGCTGACTCCTCATGTCCTCGATGGCGTCCTCCATGTGGGCCTGACCGGCCTTGATCTCCTGCAGGCCTTCCAGCAGGGCGTCCCAGGAGCTGTGTACGTGGTGGTGGTGGTGGTGGTGCCCGTCCAGTCGAGGGCTGCCCAGACCAGCTGGCCCCTGCCCGGACATCCCACCACCCCCAGCCCCGCCCGAGTGACTGCCAGCCCCGGAGCCGGAGGTGGCGCTGGAGCACTCGTCGTCGCTCCCGTACTTGGGACTGGAGACCAGGGTGGCGCTGCCGCTGAGCGCGCGTTGAGCCGGGGCGTCCTCCGAGCGCCCCCCCACCCCGTCCTCGATGAGGTGGGAGATGTTGTCCGCGCTGCCAAACTTGTTGCGGATCAGGCTGGCGAACTCCCGGGGCTTAGAGACCACGGCTCCTTTGACCCCTTCCACCCCACCTTTGACGCCATCCACCATGCCCCCGCCGAAGCCATGGAACCCCGCCCGCACATTGGCTCCCATGTCCTTCAGCCCCTGCTGCATCTCCCGGAGTACGTCCTTAGGCTGCCGGGCCGGACCGTTCTGGGAAGGGGAGGGTGGAGGACGAACGGAAGACATTTTACAGGGGAAGCGGTGGGTAATTAACATCATGTGAAGACGCAGCGAAATATGGCGTGATGACTGGGGCGATTAAATCGTATGCTGAGATATGTTTTTCCAATGCTGGGTAAATATTTCTACTGTAATTTAAGTAATTGCCTACAATTAGTGAGGGTACTTGCTACAAAATGAGGCAAGTCATTCTTCTCTCATCTTTTTTTGTTTCTAAAGCAGGCGAAATGTCATGTTATGTTCAAACCCTCGGTATGGAATGCAGCTATTGTGGACCCAAATGTTTGTTTCAGTCATGAGACGAAAGCGGTTCTTACACACACACACATGCACACACACGCACACACACACGCACACACACACGCATGCCTGCGCACCTGTTCGATCTCCTTCAGCTTCTTGCGGTAGTGTTCCAGCTTTTTGTGCAGACGGGCGATGGTCTGGGCCGACTTCTGGTTCTTCTTCTCGAACACCTGCTTGATGCGGGACGCCTGCTGCCTGTCGGCGTCGTGGGCCAGCCTCAGGTACTCCGCCACGTTGTCGTCTCGCGCCTCCTGTTCTATCCGGATCTGCTCCGTGATCTTCAGGACCTTCTGCTGGAGCTGCTCCAGAGCAGCCCGTGTCCGCTGAGGCTCAGCGACTCCGGGCCCGTCGGTCCCCGGGGCCACGGCTCCCGGCCCGGCCCCCGCCCCGTCCAAGCTGATGTTACCGTCTGAGCCTCCATGGCTGGCCGAGGGGGGCAGGCCCAGCGTTGTCACTTCACTTTTATCCAGCTGGGCAGGGGAGGGGGAGGCGGGGTGAAAGGACAGGGGTGAGTGTACAGAAAGTGGTTGCCGTGATTGATGTCAAGCAGGCATCACAGAATAAGCATCACAGAATAAGCATCACAGATTCAGCATCACAGAATAAGCATCACAGAATAAGCATCACAGAATAAGCACCACAGAATCAGAATCACAGAATCAGAATCACAGAATCAGCATCACATAATAAGAATCACAGAATCAGCATCACAGAATCAGAATCACAAAATGAGCACCACAGAATCAGAACACTCATCATAATGGTGAAGCTTCTTTTTAGTTCACCGACTGTCACACAGATCCTTGGCATTGACTTACATTCTTAAAGAACATGACTTGTTTAAATCAGCTTAGTTCAACTGTTGCACCCAATGTTTTAAGAAACACTAAGCATTGTTGAAAATATAATTTTGACATCTTTGGCGTTGCTTTCTTAGTATTGTCTAGTTGATTGTGGTTAGACTTCACCACCGTTTCTCTGCTTTTTATGAAAAGGGTTTGGAAAATAACCAATCTCATACCGGTCACTGTTTATACTGAATAGTGTCAAAGAATGTACTGTACATGTAAACATTAAACTGTGAATGATAATACCGCTAAGGCCATGTAAGCATGTATGATCTAGTGGTGCCACTCCACATAATATAAACATGGGCTGTACTCTCTCACTTCAACCCTACAACGTGGCAGGCAGCTCAAACAATCAAGATCTTAGTGATTAACCTCCTGACAACGTCACAATAAAAGACAAAGCCATCTTTGGGTGGATGATTATAAAAACAATCTAGCGTCTCCAAGGGGAACATTTTTGTTTTTAATCTCCTTTAGCCTGAGCAGACATTTGAACGCTGCTGACACCAATAGAAGCACAAACCAGGGCAGACAACTGACACCATCTTTCAGCACACAGGAACCAGGGCAGACAACTGACACCATCTTTCAGCACACAGGAACCAGGGCAGACAACTGACACCATCTCTCAGCACACAGGAACCAGGGCAGACAACTGACACCATCTCTCAGCACACAGGAACCAGGGCAGACAACTGACACCATCTCTCAGCACACAGGAACCAGGGCAGAAAACTGACACCATCTCTCAGCACACAGGAACCAGGGCAGACAACTGACACCATCTCTCAGCACACAGGAACCAGGGCAGAACACCAACCTCAACAAGCTCTGCCCTAATTCATCATTCAGGACACTACCGCGTTGTTAGCATTTTATTAGCATGTGAAGGAGGTCTCCGGTGAGACCCAGTCCCTGGTACTTTTATCTAACAGACCCACTTACAAGCAAGGTCATGTTTTTTGTAGGTTACAGTCAGGTAGCTGCATTGAATTGAGTCCAGTAATTTTTATTGACAAATCACTGCAGGCATTACAAGACCAAGCTATTCATTGTAATCCAATAAAATTGACTGTAAGGCTAATGTAGTTACAGTCTGTATGAAGAACCAAAGACGTGTACAATGTTATTCCTCCTCTGAATTAGAGAAAAAGACAACAGAACCCACACACATACACAGACAGCATAGGCCAACACTCAAGTCCAACGGTGTGTGAAAACAAGGGGTGGGGGGGGGTTCCACGGTGAATGAGGCTCCTGGAGACCGGAGCAGAAGCCTGTAGATTACCATGACACACAGCTACTGCCGTACATGTGAGAAGGGGAAAGTACTGCGACATGGATGAAATGAGGGATGGTGAGTGACAGTGAGTGAGGATGAGTGACGGGCACCAATGAGGACCGATGGGAATCAAAGCGGAGGACAAGACAAAGCGGTGCAGTGACAGATTATTTCGGGAACGTTACCATACTGTTTGATCCAGGACTGGCAGTGCCACTGCAGGTTTGTGCTGGAGGCCCATCCTTTTCCTCCCCCTCCCTCCCTCCCTCCCCCCCTCCCCCCCCCCAAGTAACACAATACCACCGCTCCTAAATTTCTCTCCCCACCACAATCTCTGCCTACAGCCTTACCAGAGCGTCATGCTCCATTGTTGATAGCAAAGATGTCTGCAGCCTCCCTGTCTTCCTCCATCTCTCTCGTTCTCTTTGCTCTTGATCTCTTTCTCCCCCTTCGTGCGTTACGTCCGCCCTCTCTCTCTCTCTCTCTCTGTGTGTGTGTGTCCCTCCCTCCCTCCCCGTCCGCCTCACTTCTCTCTTCTCCCTCTGTCTGGGCGCGAACACTAGCCGTCCTGCTCTCTCACGGCTGTGCGGGCTGAGGCACGCATGATGGAGGGAGAGGGGAGGTGCCTCTGTGTGCTGAGGCCAGAGGAGCAGAGAGGGGGAGGGAGGGAGGATCGGAGAACAGCGGGGCTTGTGCCGGGGCCTATCACAGCCCCTTCATCCCTTAAACCCTGAATGTACACCGCGCCGCGCATGTTTCCGGACGGCTGCAGCGGTTCAGCGAGGATGAGTGGCTGTGGCCGGGATTAGAAAGGAGCCCACCATATTCTCCCTCTCTGACGTGGCGTTGCATATACTCTTTGCAAAGGATGCCAATTTTCATCCAAACTGATTTGATTAACACCTCAGGAGGGTTTAAATAGCAGAGTAAATTGTGTCATGTGTAACCTAAGATCAGGCGGGAAGAGAGCAAGAGGAACAATACAAATAAAAAAAAGCAGTATGGTCTGATAAGTCATCATTCACCCTGTTTCCTACATCCGGATGGGTTTACGTTTAAAGAACCAATGATGCCATCAGCCAGCAAAGTCTGCAACAACTAACAGCTTAGGACCTTAGAATGGGAATCCAATCAGAATTGGAGCTGTTCTTAAGGCAAAGGGTGACCCTGCTCATAATTAGTGTCTTGATATTAATATACTGTTAGGTGTTTCCGTTGTTTTGTTCACCTCCTGTATATACTATATTACAACACGGAGATACATGGTAAACTGACAAATCATACTGTATATTCTCAACTAGTCTGGTTGACATCATAATCTTGTTTTGCCCTTCTGTCTCATTTGGTCTAATTCCCCACATGGTTTCTCCTTTCTCTGTAGCTTTTTCGTGCAAAATCTTAACAGAATTGCTTCAACAAAAGCAATAAAGGGCTTCTACACAATATTTTATTCATTTCAGTTTTATTTATCAAGGTTAGCGGATTCAGAACCAATACAATTTTACAATGAAGGCTTTAGGACTCATTTTGAAGGATTAAAGAGTGTCAATGCGTGTCAAGATTGAGAGTCTTTTTCAGTTTGCTACAGTCCCTGGCCATAGACGGAAGTGAGAAGTATTACAGCCAGAGCCAGTGCTGACCAGGAGTGACTCCTCCAGAGTGCCGCTTTCAGTCTCACCAGCTTCATGTGCAACATTAGAGAATAGGGTCACCCGAATGACTCCATTTAAAAAAGCAACACACGTTTCAACAAAGCTGACAGAGGCAACAAGACTGGAAAAGTTGTGTAATGCTAAAAAAAATAACAATGGAACATCTCACAACTAATTGGATTAATTGGCAACAGGTCAGTAACATCCCAGAGAGGATTTAGAAAATCTGGATGAAATCTCTGTATGCAAGGGACAACGCCAAAAACTAGTGTAGGACGGCCATGATCTTCTGGACCTCAGGCTGCACTGCATCAACAACAGACAGCATTCGGTAGTGGACATCCCTCCATCGGCCCTAGATCACTTGTCTGTGAACACAGTACGTTACTGCATTCACATATACAAGACAAAATGCTCCCATCCAAAGAAGAAACCATATGTCAACCAGATCCAGATATGCTGCCACATACTCTGGGCCCAAATTCATTTTAGATGGACTGAGGCAAAGCGGAAAACTGTCCTGTGGTCAGACAAATCTACATTTTCGATTAATTCTAGGAGTCATGGACGCCGAATCCTCCGCATGGCCTGCCTGCAGTCCAGACCGGTCACCCATCGAAAGCATAATGAAACGGAAAACATACAAAAAGGCAACCCTGAACTGTGGAACATCTGAAATCCTAGATCAAGCAGGAATGGGAAAACGTCTCACTTCCAAAACTGCAGCAATTGGTCTCCTCAGTTCCCAAACGCCTACAGAGTTTTGTGAAAAGAAGAGGTGATGCAACACAGAGGTGAACAGGCCCCTGTCCCAACTCATTTGATGTGTTGCTGGCATCCAATAAAAAAACAATAAAATGTCTGTTTTAACATTTGATATGTTGTTTTTGTACAATTTTCAATTAGACATAGGGATAAATGATTTGCACATTAGTAAAAAATGTTTTGTATTTTACACAACATCCCAACCTCTGTGGAAACAGGATTGTACATTGTAATAAAAAATTTTTTAATAACGATTATGTAAATAGGACGTATCTATAGGTTAAAAGAGTGGTACTAGATTTGGTGTCCCCTACATTAAGGCAAAACATATTTGTGGCCCGCTCTTTACACAGTAGATACAAAAACTTGCCATTCAACTATTGCATTAATAAGCAAAATTTGCTGCGCCCAACGCAACATAAAGAATTACGTATAGGACATCTGTTCCCAAGTATTCCCACAGATAAAATAATTTAAAAATATGCATTTATTAAAATATATGTTGATGTAATCAAGGTAGGCGCTTTTTAAACATATTGTATAAAAATGTGTAAACAAACTTTGTACATCCTTAGCTAGAATGCAGAGCTGCCAAGTCAGCTCCTCAATCCACAACTAAGAGGGATTCCACATCCTGCTTAACATCAAACTTATTGAAAAAGCACATGTTGTTTTACACTACTGTTATTTACTCCAGTCAGGATAGACTGAACAAAAAGGAATTCTAAACAGAATTGTTATCCAGTTAATTGTTAAGGCAATCTAGTTGTAAATACATTGTTTCTAAACCCTTAAGTGCTGAACATTAAAAATATATATATTTTAAATGTCCAACCCTGTTACGTGTAATATACATTTTTACATAATATATAGTCACTTGTAAGTCGGCTGGTAGACACACAGTGCTTAGAACTCGAGGGTTGGAACAGACACATATTTCGCTGTAGATGTCTGCTAGGATTCATAGTTGTGGAACATGTATATTGGTAATAAAGTAAGACACATAAATTAATTATTACTTAAAAATAACCAATACCAAGTTCAAGACATGATAACACACATTTATTTCGTTTTCAAAATAACCAATTATACAAATCTAGGTTATTTCACAATAAATATATTGGATTTGTAGCTTTCAATATAAATACTATGTAGGACCTGTACACCAGCATCATAAGTGCTTTTTTGGAAACGGGGTGGGGGGAGGGGTTAATGCATGCCATCATTAGCATTATACCATGTACTGTGGAACTGTCTATTAATCACATTATACCATGTACTGTGGAACTGTCTATTAATCACATTATACCATGTACTGTGGAACTGTCTATTAATCACATGAGAGACTGTGAAATAACTCAATGATGCAAGCTCAGCTATTTAAGCAATAAACAACTGTCCACAGATCAATACAATAACACATTAATGTTATAATAATACCCTTTGGACAGGAAGCTATTGAAAAATAAACATAATTAATTGACCTCTTTCTTGCGATATACAGCAAATTGAAGAAATTAAACATGACATAAGAGCTGGAAATCCATTCAAAAAAACAATGGTGTTGTGGTAATGTCTTCAAAAATCCACTCAATATGAAACAATATAACAGTAGATTCAAATTCATCATGAATTTAAAATGTCATCAAGAAAGGTGTTAATGGGGAAAGCCAGAATAAGGGTTTTAATTGGTCCATTACAGAGCAATAGCTTAGACCACACACTCTTTTGCGTGCTCCTTACACTACAGTGTCAAAGTAGTACCAAGCATGTCCTCTCATGACTCAGATGTACATGAATGACATTTTAACTACTTTACTTATCTTCTCTTACCACAACCCCACCCTACATGTAAATAGTTAGTACATTACATGCCTATATAAAAGTATTCATTGGTCAAGGCTGCTAACCAACATGATGGTGTTGGGTGTGGTTATGTGTTCCATCAGGTTAGTGTACTGGATGTAATCTACATGTGTATAGGAAGTTATACATCCAGGGTTTGGACCCAGAGGGGCACAAGTGACATTTAACTTGAGAGTCAAATCTAAATTTGACCAGTCCCTTTTCGACAATTAGGTTTTTAAGGCTTGTTGTTGAACTTTTCATTTTTGGCACTGAAAAAAGCTCATGGATAGCTGTCATTTGATAATAGAACTCACATTCGCCTACAATATCACTTACGCACCTCTGCCTCCAAACCCTGTAAATGTGCCCAGGAATCTGTGCAATGATTCTGGGGAGAAGTAGTTTGCCATGGTTCGGTCCAATGATTGGCTCCAGCTGAAATCACTGGCCGGACTTGCGTGGCGTGTCCACCACTCTCTTCTTGGCTTGGTAGAAGTCTGCAGAGACAGAAACCAATATATTTCACTTGCAATTGACAAAAGTATTTTTTTTTTAAATACATTTCTTTATATTAGCAATAATTATTCAGGATGCCTTTACAAGAGTGATAAGTGTTTAGTAAATTTCCCCTAGACACAAATCTTGCAATGCTGCTTGAAAGTACATAAACCTTTTGTTTAGTTATACAACTTCTTTTTGTGTTTTTTTTATACCATGAAATCTTAATTTATTTAGAACCAGTGTTTTATCTGACATAGGTTCAAGTTACCAATTCCATACATTGGTTTAGAGGAAACCTTAGGGGAAAAACTAAATTAAAAGCAGTAGATTTAGATCCAAAAATAAATTAAGTTTTATTTGTTAAATCAAGTAGGTAAGTAGAATCAAGTGGGTAACTAATTGGATACCAAATGACCAAATCAAATGCGGGATCTGTAGGAAAATGTATGGGCAGAACTCTGTCCGCCCCAAACACATCACATGTACTTCAGTAAGTTCATTGAGGAACAAGTAGTTTTTAGTTAAACTCTGCAGGCTGTACTTTTACGCAAGTAATTTAATTTTTTTCCCCCATCCATTAAGTAATGAGCCCGGAAGTGGGTCTTACTCCAAGAGGTCAGCCGTTTCTGAGATGCTACAAAACGCACAGCGCCACCAATTACACCATGGTCGAAACAGCTTAAAGTCTGTTCTAACGCCTGGTCAAACTGAAATTAAGTTGTATTCTGATCTGATACCTTTTTGTTACTTCTACTTGAGTCGTTACATTTAGTTTAGATAATCACAATTGAAGTGACACTACTTTACCTGAAGTAATGATTTTCTGTGCCTTACCCACAACTGCGTAAGAGCACCCAGCTAACCTGTGAGGTTGGTCTGTTTCCTCCTCTTCTCATTGCAGTCCTTGTTCTCCTTGTCCAGCTTCTCCGGGTTATGGCAGTTGCCCCTGTCCTTCTCAGGGGTGCAGGAAATGTCCTCCTTGCCCCAGCGCCACAGCCCCACCCAGATCCTCCCAGCAGAGCCCGCCAGTCCTCCCACCGTCCGCGCCTCCCCCTGACTCACTACGCTGGGGTAATAGAGCGCTGGCACAGTGGCCTCCGGAACCCCCTCCCACTGGACGTCTCCTTGAGCCAGAGGCTTGTCTGACCGGAAGTCAAAGCCCCAGCGGTAGCAGGCCGCCTGCAGGTCTGTGTTCACGGCGTCCCGGTACTCCTGCTGCAGCTGCTCGTGGTCCACTGGGCCAAACAGGTTCCGCCTGGCAGGACTTTCCCCCAGGTCGTTCAGGACGCTCTTACAACTGGCCATGGCTGTTCCCGTTCCACACTGAGGGCCACAGAGCGATGACAGCACGGTTACTTGGGTGGACATGAACAGAGAGACAATAGCCGCGCACAGACAAACATGACCTCATTATTAGGCTCATGTAAAAAACACCAGATGAGGAGGAAGTGATATCTACAACAACAGATCAGTGTGAAAACAATAAAAATAAATGAGCAAGTGAGGTCTGAGTGGGAGGCATAGATAAGCACACAAATATATTCAAAAAATCATGTACAAATACATAGGTTACTAATAAACAATTGGACAAACAAAAATAGAAACCGCAACAGAAAAGTTATTGCTGAAATCCATGTTCCACTGCAACCAGAATTCCCCTCAGATTTAAAATACTGGGGTATCAATCAAATTATCTTCATCGCTACATCCTAATACCAACTATTATTATTATCATCAAACTGAATTACATATTTATAAATAGAATCTGAAAGTTGACATTCCAATATAATAAAAAAAATAACTATCCCACCATGAACATGTATAACACGTTCTACAGCTAGACAACCTTAAACAAAACTACCAGCAAAGAACTTACCATTCATGCACAAGTACATCTCAAAAACCAAATCCAACCTTAATGCATCTACGTAACCCTCGTATCATCTGTGGAACATAGGATGCTTCGACTCTATTTAACACAGCGATCCGTCAGACAGTGATTCACACAACCCTCCCACTCACCTCACCTAAACTGGTACATGCCTGGGCAAACCCCTACAGCGACATGTAGAGACAAGTTCCGTGTTATATGAATGTTATACTACCACCAAGTAACCACTAGGTACCAGTGTTTATCCATAATTTCATCCGTAGGTTTTTGCGTTGTACATATTAGATTGAGAAAAAATACATTTTAGATATTAATTCATCAATTTCTTCTATAAAAGGTAGAAAAAATCTGAAAATATTGTAGTGTAGATAGGCGCAAACACTCCCGTAAGGCTTAATGGGAGCTACACATGTTGATAGGGAACTTCATTCAGCCGAGTAAGAACATTATTTGTTCACACGTTGTTCCAGTATTGTCAATAACTAAATTGCTATATTTCCAGTATGTTACGCTTTTGGGTAAATCCTCACATTACTAAGCATATTGTTAAACATTCATAAGGGGGTAGAAATGGTGTGATGTGGGCCACGCCCTTGTTGATTGATGTTATTCAACAATGATACGTTTGCCTACGACTAGGTTAACACTAAACATGGATTAATTTATGCTCAGGCGAATCTCTGTTAACGTGATAAATCTCTTCCCGAAGAAGTCACGGCAAGGGGGGGACCATACAGAAGACTTAAGTTCATTATGGCGGAAGTAATACAGAAACATAACTTTTGAAGGAGCACACGTGGCTTCGGGCCCAGCCCACTTACTACCACACTCCACGTGAATGCGAAACCAGGTAAAGTATGACCAGGTAATCTACACTTTAAATCTGTCAGAACTTTATATTCACCAGTCAGATGTTGTTTGCTCATTCAAAATGTTGTAAATAATCATATTCGTGGCACACTTGCCTGGTAAAATAACAGATAATACAAGTATATATGGATAATCACAAAATCCCCAGCGTAAGTCTAAGCAAGAACACCTTAAAACAACACCCTTATAATTGCCGCCAAACTCACAAATCTTTTCGCGACTTTAATATAGCCTACGTCTACATGACATATGCAGAAGACGTATGCTGTTAAATGTACTCACATTGAAATTGTAGTCCAAAATTCAGGCACGATCGCTTAGTAGGGAACGCTTTGAAAATTATGTTTATAAAACTATGGTTTGTCGTAAAGTAACGATGTGACGTTTGAAGTACAGTAAGCCTTCGCATCACGTCTCGAGATTTTCCAGCAGTTTAGTTCGAAGGAAGTCGGTGTGACGCCTTGGTAACCTATCAGAAGAAAATCCCTTACGATTGACGCTTCGGCGCAGAACTAACCGTTCAGCTCGATACTTTCTCCGTTTTGTTTTTCTTCCCTACCGTGGTGGGCGCGTTTCATTACTATAGTGTAAAAGGCAGGGGTTTGGTTGTGTAAAAAGCACCCAAACACGTGACTACAATGCTAAAGCGCGTTCACAGCTCAACACATAACTAGGTTGTCTGTGAGCACGTGGTTAAGCTTGTTTACAAATGCCCAGTCGAATACAATTGCTTAGCCTATTTTACGCTCAACGAAGAATGCATATGCTTAGCAATATTTCATCGTTAGGAAGAAAAGTTGGATATTTCTACAAATGTATATTATTATTGGCGTCTATGACTGATGCCTGAGATATGATCTCCACGAATATTATGGCGGGGAGTTAAACTGAGTGGGAATAAAGAGTTTAGACGAGAACTATGTGTATGTGTCGGTCATTAATGATTTTTTGTAAGTACCGTCTTATTCAACACTAAGAATGAAAACAGAAACTATTTAACAATAAATCAATTGTACTTTGGCTTTTTCCTTGTCAAACCACCGCCCTGCCCACCGTGCTGTTTTAGCGCAAGCATCCGAGTCAGTTAAAATGTCTTCTGCAATCTTAGTTCACGAAGGCAACATATTCATCTACAACTGTGAGAACGCCGCATATCGCAGTTCACATAAAAATAAAATGCAGCTTGGCATTTTCTTATAACTGCTTCAAAAAATTAAGGGAACCTTGTCACAGTGTAACACCAAGTCAATTAAACTTCAGGGATATCAATTTGTCCAGTTATGAAGCATAAGCAATTGTACATCACCTGTTTTAGTGAACATTTAATTGACAACAGGTGGGCTGGAGAGGCAACCGCAAGACAACCCCCCAAAAGGGACTGATTTTGCAGGTGATGACCACAGACCATTGCCTCTCACCTTATCCTGAATGTTTCTTCTCTAGTTCTGTGTTTTGCTAGTGTCCTTGTTACTACTGGTAGCATGAGGTACCTGCAGCCCATTCAGGTTGCACAGGACGTTCAGCTCATCCAGGATGGCATATCGTTACATGCCATTGTAAGAACATTTCTTGTCTCCATATACTGCCTCAAGAGCACAGAGGATTTACCAGGATAAACAAGGAGAGCTGGACAGAGCCGTAGAAATGCCCCAACCCAGCAGCAGGGCTGGTATCTGCTCATGTGTGCGAGGAGGAACCGGAGGAGCATTTACTAGAGCCCTACAAAATGACCTCCAGCAGGCGACTGGGGTGCATGTTTCTGACCAAACGGTATGAAACACACTCCATGAGGGCCCAACATCCTCTAGAGCAGGGGTGTCAAACCGGTTCCTCGGAGGGCCGTGTGTCTGCAGGTTTTTGTTTTTTCCTGTAAATTGGTTCCCAGTTCAGACCTAAACAACCAGGTGAGGGTAGACCTAACCAATTAGTGACCTAATTAATCAATCAAGTACAAGGTGACAGCGAAAACCTGCAGACACTC
>JACXGK010002664.1:10035-43069 GCA_016801125.1 Novumbra hubbsi | reverse complement strand
CCCCAATCTGACAATAAATAATAATTTGAGGTAATTGGCCCAAAGACCAATTCCGACAACAATTGAATTTAAATAACGTTCGGTTTTGTATTTCAAAGAGAAAATATATGGCTTACAAACCCCTGCACAAACAGCGCCTTGCCCAGTCAAAATAATGTATGTTAATAAATGGTTAGCTTGAATATTAGGTATGCTATATACTTAGACACAGTTGTCACACAGACGCGAGGAACACGGACACAACGCACAATTACCCTAGTTGCTTATAAAGGCACATTATAGAATAGGTTTTTTGTTATTTGACACACCAAATAACCAAAATGGTTGTAGACCAACGGTTGATATTTCTTAAGTTTCATGAAAAATAGCATACCAACAATACCAGCCCAGCCATAGCACACCTCATGTTAAATGTATACACTGCAGCAGACTGCATGTTGAATATACAGCCAGGTTACACAAGAAGCTAGCTAGAGAACTAGCTGTTGCAGGGTTTCCATTAACTCCCCCTCCCCCCAGCTTCTAGTGCACAACCAATCAGAAGGAGCTATTGTTAAGGAAAAACATGAGGACTGGCAGGCGGACTGATTAGACAGTTTACAGTCAGACCTGCTTACATCATACCATCAGCTTCACAATGCCACATGGGGCCAATTCATTTTAGTTTGATTTTTTAAAAATTCTCCACAAAGCCATCGCACACACAGAAAGCGGTCAAACGTTGAAGGAAAGGTTTCATGCTGGTTGCAGGATGTGTAACCTGCTGGTGGTAGTGGGAGGACAGCTTCCGCCCCGGCAGACTGGTGTTTGATTAGACAGGATCGGAGCATTTCTTCCTCCCCGTCAGAAGCATGGACCACCGCACTGGGGATACGGCCGCCAGCCCCCTCACCAACTGCCAGACCCACCTCTTTAGTCGGAGGTTCGGAGGGTGAGCAGTGAAGGGTTGAGGCCCGGGGTCCCAGGGGTGTGCCCCGAGGGGAGGCCAAGCGAGACGAAGGGGTGCCGAGGAGGCGGCTGAGTAACGGAGACCCCCTTGACACCCGTGATGCGGGAGAAGGGATGTTGGAGAAGGTTATGAAGGAGAGACGTTGCAGGAGGGAGCGAGATGCTGAGAGAGTCCCAACGAAGAGGGCAATATTAGTTTGGGAAAGAGAGAGATACTGTAGGACGACATAGAAAAAGGGACACAGACAATTAAGGACGCAAGGGGCACTGATCAGGAGTCAGCATAAAACTGTCATGTTCCTTGTGCGGACACTGACCACATTCCAAAACAACTTGACTCGAGGTCAAATGCAAAGAGTGGCATCTTAATGAGCAGCCCAATGTGGAAGGTTTGGAATATGCTTCCATGTGCCATGAATGTGAACATGGGTGACAAGCTGTATTATAAGAACAATGAACGCAGCACAACAAATATGCATTTCTGTGCAATACTACACCCACTTGAGGGTTTAAGGGTAAATAGTGACCATGTTTTTCCAGAGACTCGGTTACCTCAGCCAACTGACACCCATACAGACCCACACCCCAGAAACATCGAAAATATAAAAAATAAATAAGACAAAAATGGCCAACCTGGCAGTATACAAAACACTGCCGGAGGGATAAAATACAAAACTAGGGGATAAAGAAGATAAGGAAACCGGAAGCAGCCCAAGGAGGTGCCGTACCGTTTCTCTCGAGCAGGTGTGGGTCAGACTGTTTCTTTCCGATGTCGGCGAAGGAGCGCACCAACGGGATGCGGTTGCTGAGCTTCTTCTCGTTCTGATGGTGGTGCCTCTTCAGCAGGGCTTCTCTAACCTTCCTCCTCACGCCCTCT
The DNA here is from genome assembly GCA_016801125.1 of Novumbra hubbsi. Lineage (NCBI taxonomy): Eukaryota > Metazoa > Chordata > Actinopteri > Esociformes > Umbridae > Novumbra > Novumbra hubbsi. The sequence continues at coordinate 41,244 of JACXGK010002664.1, read as the reverse complement.
TCCAGCTGTCCCGACGCCACCATGCTGTCGATCACCATATCTACGGAGAGTCGGCAATAAAACCCCCGGCGCCACAATCTACAGGGAAACATTGTGTAGGCCAGTGGTCTCCAACCAGCTACGATCCGGGTGGTTTTCACACCAAGCCTAAATTTAGCACATGGACTCTCATGAAAAGACAGTTAATGACCGAATTGGGCTGCATATACATGGGGTCGGAGTGAAAACAACCAGGACAGGAGCCCTCCAGGAGCAGGGTTGGAGACACCCGCTATAGGCACTCACCGGCGATCTCCTCGATAGTATTAGCCCTCATGTCTAACATGACGGTGCCGTTGAGGATGCAACTCCGGAGCTCAAACAGGCTGTGTAGAGACAGAGTGGCCACGTAGGGCTTGCTCCAACGCTCCCCGCCATCCTCCACGTCTTCCTCGAACTTCAACCACCTACACAGAAACACACAGCGAGGATTCAGTCTTCACCGGGGTTGGGAACACACACGGGAGCAGGAGAACCTGTGTGGGTGTTTGCCATACCTGGCCGTCTCCTTCCACTCGCAGACGTGACCGTCCGTGAAACAGAGCTCGTCCAGCTCTGTGAACAAGTCGTGGGGGATGTGCTCCTCATCATCATCCTCAGTACCCAGGATAAACTGCACCCTCTGGGACGGGGTGTCTGGAGGCGCAAGGGGAAGAAAAAGATTGTCTTCGAGTGCCACAGGATATACATTTAGGCCAAAAACAACTACAACGTTTGGTATTTATTTGGGTTACCGAGTAGGCTTTGGCACGGCCAGCTAAGGACGTTCACAGACTTCTCAGAGCCAAGAAGCTTTGTTTATCCTTTCCTCAATTCCTCGTATCTGCTGCAAAAAAGCATCCCCATAGCATGATGCTCCCACCACAATGCTTCACTACAGGGATGGTACTAGCCAGGTGATGTGCATTACCATGTTTTTGTTAGCGCTTGATTTTGGTTTCTTCACACAGACACTTCTCTCTCATGCTGTCATCATTTTTTTTATGTTAATGTGCTGTCTGTCAAACTGCCCTTTACTCAAGTGTCCTCTGCCTTGCCACTCTAGCATAAAGGCCTGACTGATAAGAGTACTGTAGAGTAGGGTTAGGGTTAACCGTGCTCAAGAAAACCTCAAATAATATTAGGCTACAGTGCATTCGGATTGTATTCACATTGCTTCACATTGTTATGTTGCAGCATTATTCCAAAATTTATTAAATTCATTTTTTCCCTAAGAATACTACACACAGCACCCCATAATGATAGTGTCATTATGGGGGAATTGTGTGTAGAATTTTGAGGCCAAAATTAATTGAACAAGACTAACAAAATAAGTGAAGCTGTGAATACTTTCCGGATGCACTGTACTGCATCTTCAAAGGGCAATCTTCAGCATATCCCTATTAACAACCCCTAATACAGAAATACTTAGCACTCCTAAAAGGAATATGAAGGGTTGACCTTTAGGATAGTGTAACCAGTCAACAAAGACAATCAGAGTATAATCCTAAAAAGCACATTCTAGGCAAAACCTCTGTGAATATCATAGAATTATTAATGAATAGAAATAATTAAAATTACTTTAAACCTAAAACATGTTAAATTGTTACATAGATCAACTTCATGCTGGATATTTCCGTGGTGAGAACAAGTATTTAAATCGTCAGTGTATCAAATACTTGTTCTCCCCACTGAATACTTATTTAAACAAATTAAAAAAAGTTAACTAGATAGTGAAAAAAACATCTGAATTACTTCGGAGTGTCAAGATTGTTGTACAAAAACAGAAATTGGTCAACATGCTCTGATGCAAGTGCTCTCCTCGATACCAGAGGTCAGAGTATCGATACAAAGATAAATTGTTACATCAGCTCAGCACCGCTGTAGAGACGGTTGTTCTATAGGCAGGTTCTCCCAACTCTGCAGAGAAACCTGGAAGCTCTACTAGAATGAATGTTGGGTACTAGGTTAACGCCCAGTTGTTTGTTGCCTGATTTCTTACTTTGGCCCGTCTGCAAGCTCTAGTGATTTGTGTTTTTGTGAGTTTCTAGGAATGAATGGCTTGGTTTGTGCTCTGACATGCACAGTGGAGTGTGGTATCAAATACAGACGTGTGTGCCTTGCAAAGTTAAGCTTAATCACTTGACTTTACCAAGGGTTAACTGCAACTCCTAGAGACATCTCATGAATGTTCAAAAGGCACAGAATGTGTCAGAGCTCAATTTGGGGGGTCTGAATGTTTATGCGCATATAAAATCATATTTTAAATGTTCAATCATAGCCACATTTTTAACATGTATTTTTATTGTGCGTAGATGAATAAAGAAAACTAACCATGTCAAGCGAAGCTGGACTGAATTCTTCCAAAGGAACCACAGATGTAAGAGCAAATCTGATCTGGGACAAGTGGAGCTGAAGCAGATGGGTTGAGTTTTTAAAGAGTGCAATGTCTTACCATTCGAGGGAGACTCCCGTCCATCTTCACGGTCCGAACGGTCTCTCCTCTTTCGATGGTGTTTGTGGCCACGGTGGCGATGATGTCTCCGCTTAGTCTCACGACCCAGAGGAACATGGACCCCAACATAGACCGCTCTGTGACCTGGGGAGAGGGTAGAGGTGAGTAAACACAGACCGCTCTCTGACCTGGGGACAGAAACGCACACTAAGTTTAACAATACGCAATACATTATAAAATTACAGATGGCGTGTTCTAACTAATCATCTTATTACCGGATGTATTATTACATGCCAATATGTAGACATAAATAAGGAATTAGAGAAATATTAAATGGAAAAGAAATGCTGCCAAATTGCAGAAGTGTTTTCTTTAAACCACCTCGCTATCGCGCTATTATATTAACAAAAAAAGTTTGTAATAAATAAAAACTTTAGTCACTAGAACATGGTTTGTTCATCCATACTGTTTATACAGCCCATTGCAATATGCACACTAATCCAATTCAGACCCTGCCTCTCTCTAAACCTGAATAAGACCTCAGTCACTTCCTTAGTGGAAAAACAACCCAATCAGGATGATTCTGAGCAACACTTACAACCAAAACAAAATCTGCCCTTTTGTCGTTAACAAACGTCATAGTTATCCTTCTCAAATGGTCTTGTGTCAACACACTTAGTGCCCATTGTGATTGCTTTCAGAGCATGGATTCAATGTACATGTTCTGTAGCATCTACACCTACTTGGATTTTCCTTTCCATGGCTCGAGTGAGAGTACCTACGTGCTTGTGTCAAGTGGTCATACCTGAATGAGCCACGAGGCGTTCCTTAAGCAAGGAAGACTGGATAGGAAAGATGTCATTGCCAACTCGTTTGACGTCAGGACGAGGTGGAAAAGGAGAGCACAAAACAAAAAAATAAGAGTGCGACTGGGCTTGCTGCTTTGTGCTTGTAAACAAGCTCTTTATCCTCTGAGAGCCAGGAAAGTTAACCCATTCGGTAAGACAGCCTACTGAAGTCAGCCTCGACCAGAGCAGATGTAGAGAAGACTACTGAAGTCAGCCTCGACCAGAGCAGATGTAGAGAAGACTACTGAAGTCATCCTCGACCAGAGCAGATGTAGAGAAGACTACTGAAGTCATCCTCGATCAGAGCAGATGTAGAGAAGACTACTGAAGTCAGCCTCGACCAGAGCAGATTGAGGGAAGAATACAGCACTTTTCTTTATCACACGCACCAGTATACTGTATGTCATATTCCACCTAGACCAATCAGAAAACCCACACGCATAAACAGAATAGGTCAGCATTTTGGCATCGCCACACATCTAGTATATCACTAGAGTTTGCAAGCAGTGAGGCTAGCAGAAGGAGCCCAAAGTAGCGGAAAAAATAAATCTGCCTAAAACAAAGATGCGGTTCCTCCACCGGACGTCCGGTACCGTGAACACGGACAAGCACAACAACCACATAACGGCATAAAGACAACATAAGAAGCACCAGAGCCTACGCCAGGATACTGAAAGGGTCAACGTTAGCCGGCACGTAAGCATAGTGAGGTGATATCTTTATAGCTTCCATTCTTCATTGTTTCCCATGGACGTGGCTGGTAATGAATCCTTGGGAACACAGTCACATTAAGGTCAGGGTGTGCCTCTCCGGTTTGTTTTACCACCTTCTGGCTGTCAAGGGTAATGTTCGGCGGTAGGAGACGACCAAACAGACCCCCGGCACAGCCAGTAGATAAACAGCCGTCTCCCTCCCGCTGGCTGGGGCCAGGACTCCCAGCAGGCAGCCAATGACTGGACTGAGACCCAGCGGTCAACATCTGCTACATGCAACCAGAAGGTAGCAACAAAACCACACTAAACGTCGACGACAGATCCTCCCGGTCGGCAGAATATGATCCAGCAAACATTTCAGGTCACTAGTCATGTAGGTTCTAACGGTGGGTCAACTGGTCACCCCGAAAAAAGCTTAAAGGGCAATGGTTCCCAGTAGAGCAGGGTTCCCGCGTTTCACTTTGTTTTTTTTCATAAAGATATTTGGTGATTTGATCATTTCAATTTTAGCCTGCTGTCCTTTACATCTATGAGTGGCTACCAGAATTGGAATGTAGGTTGCCATGTAATGTGAAGAATGTCAACACATGATGAAGCAATTGTAGGGGGGTTACGACTATCCTTGGGAGGATTTAGCAATTATCTTACGTTTCAATTATCTACTAGCCTATCCTTTACAAAACGACACAATTGCAGACTTGTTAACATTGATTAAACAATGTACATGTCCAACTGACAGGCATACCGGCATAATAATTAGCGATATTATGCTTGGCGATTTACGAGGCCAGATTTCACTATGACCTCCGCTTCCTCGGTTTGCGCCGTCATTCCTTATCATGTTATATTCTCATTGTGCAGCTGCCGTTCTCACCAGCCAACAGGATGTTGTCAGTTACTCCCTCGTCAGAAGCAGGGGAGATTTACCCCCCTGATCCTTCCAACGCTACTTTTTGGAAGCCTTCACTCTTTGAAAAAGGGTCATACATGTCTTCTTACAAACACTAAATGTGTAGTAAATAAACGGAACGATTTCATCCTTTCTGCAGTTAAGGCTGCTCACATAGCCCTGGTTCTATGCACCAATAGTGTTGAAGCAGGCCCCTCCCCCCCACATGTGGTCATGGCCCCCCTCATTCGGGAGACCCAAGAACCTCCATGACAAGCCAACCCACCCTTAGTTCAGGGAACTGCAGCAGGAAAGTGGGAGGAGCGTCGAGGCGGCACCTGCCGGCGCCAACCGTGTGATTGGCCAACAGAACGAAGGGGGCGGCAAGCGAGCCGGCTCTATTTAATTACTGGCTGAGAGCTGCCGCCTGATCCACAGTAACGCAGTTACAGCTCAACCCAGACTCACTAGGAGGATCAGCTTATACTGGGCATTCAGGTCCGCAGCCCGCCCGTCAGGTTTCTACACGTGATTGGCATCGGTGCGTCCGCACAACACATTTACGTAGAGAAGCCTTGGTAGTAGGTGACAACAACTCCATCCCGTGTGTGTGTGTCTAAAAGCAGCGCCTGGGATTGAAACCCTTCTTTTCCCCACTCAGTGGTATGCGTGCAGACGTCATGCACACCTCCATTCCCAGACCAAACCAGAGGGGACAAACTTCATTTTCCATTGGTAAGTGTGTGTTTGTATTAATAATACAACAGTGTTAAAGACTGGGTCTGGCCTGTTGCCATATAAAGTAATTCCAGAGAGTATATGGGACTTTTTGCTACTTCTCTGTGTGCTGTATAAACAGACAATGTGGGCCTGGGTGACAGTGTGTGTACATACAAGTTGCACCAGACTTACTCTCCAGCTCCTCGATCTCAAAGTTTGTGTGAATGGTGGAGCTCGTCTTCCCCAGGTCAACCACCGCCTCATCATCGTTCCCCTGGGGACAACAGGAAAGAGAAACAGGATCAGGAGGCATTCCAACAAAACACAAAGGAACGTGTGAAGGTGCCTTGTTGTCCCCATTGATAGAAGAGGACACAGGAGGTTAGGAGGGAAAGAATAGACATGTAACCAAAGATACAACGCAAGAGGGTAATAGAGTTCAAAGTAAGGTGTCACTTTGAGCAGCAAGAACAAAATAAAGTACTTCCCTTTTCAGGCCTAGCATTTCCTTTTAGGCCACGCCATTTAGCACAGCAGTCAAATCCAATAGGCCAAGAAACTGAAAGGGTCCATTGGTTTATAAGGGTCTACACACTGGTTTAAGCAAACTGCACTACACACAAAAATCTTTTATTTCTTGATAAGGGGGACGCATTTACCATTAAATCACCCATTGAATTACAATTAGACACCGGACTAGACCATCCAACACAGGAGTCTTTGTGGGCATTTGCCTAGGTGAATGACCTAGGAAGGATGTCCCATATGGAAAACACCCAAGGCATCTGGACAGAAACCTGTAGAGGTGAATGGGGGGGGGCTGTGCTGTGTGTCTACAGTATCACACTTACAAGCCTTAACAAAACGCCACCGTCTGTGTGGACCAGTCAAAAGGTTCTCCCTGTAATGGGGTAAAACTCAAACTGGCCTTCACAGACAGAATTTAGATTTGAGTTGTGTCTCTTTCTCCATCCCTAAATCCCTCAGCATTATCTACACGTTCGGTACAGTCTTTCCTTCATATTGCACAAAACAGCGGAAGCACAACCGATGATGCTCCGCCACAGATAAAACTAAAATATACAAATATTGTTATGAATTAAAATCGTTCCCCACAGGAAGCGCAGTTTACTGTCGCACGACATCCTGCACCAGACGTTTGGAGTATCAGAAACGTAACTGGCTGAGTCTGTGCAGACGTTTGGAGTATCAGAAACGTAACTAGCGGAGTCTGTGCAGACGTTTGGAGTATCAGAAACGTAACTGGCTGAGTCTGTGCAGACGTTTGGAATATCAGAAACGGAACTGGCTGAGTCTGTGCAGACGTTTGGAATATCAGAAACGGAACTGGCTTGTCAGGGGTGCTCCAGGAGGAAGTACACAAATGCAGAGCTGTACCGAAAACTATAAGCTTTATTGCTTATCACGGGGAATGCTCGTAGGCAAAAACTAATAACAAACAAGTTACTTAGGGCAAATTCCAGATGCTCGAACGGCAACAGTGACGGTAGCAACCGACAGCAACACATGACAAAACACAATGAACCAACAAACACTCAAAACCAAAGGAAACTGAAATAGGTTCCCCAATCAGAGACAACAGTGTACAGCTGTCTCTGATTGGGGAGAACAAACAGGAATCAGAGTCAGGTCCAGGCTGTGAGCCCCAGCCACATAGAGAAGGCTAGAGGCCCACAGCCAGGACCTGACATGGCTGAGTCTATGCAGACGTTTGGAATATCAGAAACGTAACTGGCTGAGTCTGTGCAGACGTTGGGGTTTGACTATCAGTAAGTGGCTGTGACATTGATGTAAAAAAGGTAGACAGTCTCAGCAAAAAGAAAAAGTAAGCTAAAGTTAAGGAAATAGTTAAAGCTTAAGTTAATGCAGAGAACATATCTAAAATTTTAAAAAGCTACAATTTCTAAGGAAATTGTACAGTGGGGTTGCAGTTGCACTAGGTAGCTAGGTAACTTGAGCATTAACTTTGATGAAGTAAGTCCTATGGTCGAAGTAGGTGCCATTTCATTGACACTGGATAAACAGTACTGTAGCTAGCTAGCATTACTTGTAAACTACAGAACCGGCCGCCATTAGCATGAGCTCATTCTGTAAAGTTTGATTAAGGTATGTTGCTAGGTAACCAGCATTCAGCATTTTGATACGGGTCATGTATCCGTAATGCAAGAACTGTAGGAGTTAGGGTGGCTATAATAATAAATACAACTTTACTTTTGCAGAAAAACTATTCAGGGCTGCAGTGAACTTATTGTACAAAATACCCAGGAGAAATGTAGAAATGGGGCACTATGCGCGCTACATCCAGCAGAACAGTATTTTCTACCCCCTCTTTAACGCCCAAAGCAACACCACACTGTACATGGAATTCATATTACACATAGGTTATTATTAGGGAATGATGTTAAGACAGTGTTGTCAAATAATGTTTAGAAAATAAAGATGACAGGCAAGAGAGACTGGTGTACAGGGAGGACCTTTTAGCATTTCACGCATCAAGCCCATTGGGTCGTTGATGCCGTCATATCGCCCCGGAACCCTCCCATTGAAGACATGGGGCACTATTTCCTACACTAGATGTCAGAGTTTAAAAATAGCTGCCAATCTTTTTCTAGAACCAAACAGTGCCTTATTATACGCAATGGCTCAAATAGACACATTGCAGCTACTGATTAATTTAGCCATTTGGCCAAGTGCTAATTCTCTGGGAAACACAAACAAATGTTCCCTACCTAGACTATCCCTCAAAACACAGAAGAATTGCGGTGCTACTGAACATTTACAATCAACGCTTCTTGTACAGTTCTTAAATGACTGCAATAGCTTTAATATGTCATGAAATTGCCTACAAGTCCATAGTCAAAATTATCCACTCAGCAGAAGGTATAGCTCAGCTTTCAGATCGTTTGCTTCATATTCAGCTACCTACTCTTTTAACACTGGCAAAGTAATAACCTAGGCATTGAAAACACCACAGATCTGCACACCCTACCACTCTCACAGGTCTGTAGACCACCTTTAAAGTTCTGGCAACATGACAGAGTACCAGAATATCGTGGTCAATGTGGTATTCCGGCTGCTGAATGGGAAGTAATGCAAAGGGGAGTGTCTACAGACGTCAGTGAAGTGAGGCGATTTCCTCAGCTCTAACCGTAAAAACTGCAGTTCATCACCACCACACCCCAGCGGAAGTCTGCTCTGCACACGTTTGAAGTTTAGATCAGTCACGTGTGGAGTGGAATCTGAACACTGACTGTAGATCTGTAACACCTTTACAGATCCTAATGTCAAAGATTTGCTTGTTGTAAAATAATAATGTATGCCAAATGGGCATTTTGACTCAGTGCACAGAACATGTTGGCACAGTATGCAGTTAGGGGCCTTTACCAGGGTCATAAAAAGTTTTTTCAATCAAGAAAATATTCATCAAGCACCCCAAGCATTATGACAGCTTTCAGTTTCCTTTAACCAGATAAACAGGTGCCTAAGCCCCCCCCCCCCTCTCCATGAGACAGATGAAATACAAAACATTACTTATGTGAAACAGCTTCTAACAGCTCATAAGATTTGAAACAGCCCAGCTGTAGTAATACTTCATTTGAAACAGCCTGGCTGTAGTAATACCTCATTGCGTGCAACGTAGATTTCCAACTTGTTTTACTTGTTAAACTACAGAGCGCCAAGCAAGTCTTATTAGTCTTTAGTGTGCTGTAACAAAACCATCGACTTGTTGAACTGGGTCCATGACAAGTTATAGTACAGGCATCGGTCCAGTTTGGCCATTAGAAATATTTTTGTTCCCAAATTGCATGTGCTATATTTTATTTATATAGCACAATTCATACACAAAAGCGATTAAATGTGCTTTACAAAGGAATGGAAAAACTAAATTGAATAAAAACATACTAAAACGGTTAGATTCCGTAGTAGATGCTGTTAGGATGCAATATAACAATAGCTGTAAGGCTAATGGTATGGTTTATTGTAAGTGCTCAGTTATAAGCATGTAAAGAGAGACGTGTTTTTACTTGGATTTAAAAAAAAAAAATCCTATATGTTGGGGGCAGATCTAAGATCTTCTGGTAGTTTCTAGTTTTATACATGGCTTCGCCATGTTTCATTTGGACTAAGGGCTCTACTAGCTGATTCGAGTTCACGGATCTAAGAGCCCTGCTTGGTTTATAATTTCTACATATCAGAAAGGTAGTCGGGGCCTAAACAACATTAGAAGAATTTAGAGGATTCACTGGGAAGATTTAGACAGTTGCATTTTAGGGATTGGTAGCCTTTTTATCTGTACTATTTAATCCAACATTGAGAGAGATTTACCTTTTTTTACTTTGATCATTAGCGAAAACAAAATTAGTTCAAATACACATCACACGTTTTAAAAGTGCAAACATCTAAACAAAAAAAAAAAAAAAAAGGATTTCTCAGTCAGACAACCTGGTAACGTTTACATTGAGAAAAAAAAAAAAAGGCTGAACACTAGACCCCAGGACAGTGGGCCTGATCCAGGTATTTTTGTATATAGTGACCCCAAGTCCACACAAGGTTGTTAGGAGGAAAGAGCACATCTACCTCTGTAGAAGTCTATTTTAAAGGAACCAATGTCATGTCTGTCACATTTCCACAACGGCCCAAAACAAACAAGGGGGGCAATCATTGTGGGGGGAACGGCCCAGGAGCGTTCATCTGGGAGTAATGTCCAGAGAGCTGACAGGTCTGGTGTGTCAAGGCTGGAATAGACTTTGGCCGGGTGGTGTAATGAACCATTTCTCATGCACATACGAGCATTTTGAACGTGTATACGCCTGGGGGGAGGGGGAAAAAAGCGGTAATACAACCCCAGGAAATTGAAGGTCGAAAATATATGAAACAAATCCAAAATTCACTGTCCAAAATGTGGAAGTGATGACAACCAAAACCAGGAACAGGAAAGGTTCAAGCAGCCTGTTCACAGAAACTAAACAGGAAAGGTACAAGCAGCCTGTACACAGAAACTGAACAGGAAAGGTACAAGCAGCCTGTTCACAGAAACTGAACAGGAACGGTACAAGCAGCCTGTACACAGAAACTGAACAGGAAAGGTACAAGCAGCCTGTACACAGAGACTGAACAGGAAAGGTACAAGCAGCCTGTACACAGAGACTGAACAGGAAAGGTACAAGCAGCCTCCACACAGAGACTGAACAGGAAAGGTACAAGCAGCCTGTTCACAGAGACTGAACAGGAAAGGTACAAGCAGCCTGTACACAGAAACTGAACAGGAAAGGTACAAGCAGCCTGTTCACAGAGACTGAACAGGAAAGGTACAAGCAGCCTGTACACAGAGACTGAACAGGAAAGGTACAAGCAGCCTCCACACAGAGACTGAACAGGAACAGGAAAAACGCTGAACATTCACCTTGAACTTCAGCTAGTGCACAACTTACTGAAAAAAACCGAATTGACACACAACCCCGCCTGGAGTGGTGAGGGCGTATACATTGGCCTTTCCCCTCGTGGTCAGAGATTAGGACGGCGTATTGTATTTAACACCCTAATAATGAACAACTGGCCACTGAGATCCCGAAGCTCACTTTCAGACAGACAAGCACGAGGACAACCCATGGGGCATTCATCAGCCCCGTCTCCAGGCTACCACCTGCAAGTGCTGCTCTTGTTGCAGCCTTACGCTCCTGGCAGGGCTGGGTCGGTGATCTAAAAATCAACAGCCGTGTGAAACTAGGCAGCAAATCATTCGAAGAATAGAATCAGATTTAATCACATATTTTCTGGGATGATTAGAATGATGGTGATATTTTGAAACGGGGATGCTGGTCCAAGCACATATGGCTGCACACATTAACATCGCTGAATGGGCTAAACCGCAACAGTGTGCAAATAAAAGGCGCCTGAAGACGAGTCTTTCTAATGTACTGCCACTCTCCTCCTCATATCTCTCACACCAACCTACCCGCGACCAAAACATTCGTTATATCGTGACCATAAGAACAAGTAGCGAGCACACTCACACAACCTGTGATCAATACAGAAATATCCTGAAGGCTAACGCTGAAACAAATTCACACTAAAACCGGGGTTGTTTCATTGCAACTAACCCAGTCAAGCTGATCAAACTTATATTTCGTGCTGGCTCGACCCACTGCGGTCTCACATCCGTTTTAGGATAACCAGGAAATAAATTAAATACCCAGTGTTTAAAATTCGTAAGTCACAATCAAAACAAAGACGCCATACACGAGGTGGGAAAATTTTAAATCTCAAATGCTAAGTATAATATTCAACAACATTGAAAGATAACAATCGATGATTCAGCCTCCACATCGATCTGAATAGCACGTATTTATGTTTCACACCCACCTTGTTTTTTCTCCCCACTTCGCCTCAGACGTAAACACACTTACCGTCCGCGGCACGTGCTCTCCTTCTCCCTTCTCCATGACGGGGTTTAATCACGAGCGACAGGCTAGGCTACGTCTGTTCTAGCTACTTGCCCTCCCTGGGCAGGAGGGGATGCAATACGATTTGGTTCCACAGTACTTATGATTTTTTCAGAATCAGCCCCAGATGGGAATTAGCCATGTACATCCAAAGGATCCCCCGTCTAGCGAGAAGAGGTGGAGAAGGAGAGATGGACAGAGCGAGAGCAGTATGGAAAAAGGGGAACCGAATGATGCACTAATAACTGGCTGTTCGCTAGGCAACCAATCCAGTTAGGCGTTATGGTATTCTAATGCCCTCTCTTAACCAATGCCCTCTCTCTATTAAAAAAAAAAAAACAAGACTGGATGGTACCTAGGCAAAGACGGGCAGAGATGGATGAAATCCCAAGTTGCAGTCGTTCATAAACATTTTAAAATAATATATTTCAGGATCTACTTTAGGGATCCAGAAAGAACACTAGGACTATGTGTGCCCCTTTTTTCTGAATAACAGACAGGGGTACAGAATAAACCTTCAATTTACATCTCCATCAACCACTTTGTGTTCTGTGTTTGCAGTTTAACCGTCTGCATACCATCTGTTAGAAAGTATTGTTGCTAAATAACTTAATTGGAAACTGAAAATCAAAGGAAAAGCCAATACAATAGAAACCTCCGCTGCAGGGAATATACATTTATTACAAGAAACATCCATTGTCTGATGTGTGATGACTCCATCTGTACTGATCAGTCTTGGGAAGATCAAAAGTAGTTTGGCTACGACGTGAAAACCTTTATAACCCAACTGACTGGCCAAACTGCCATCAATGAGTCAACAATGAATCACATATTGTACCAGGAAACTGTGAGGCCACCTGTCAAAAAGCTGAAACAAACACAGATCTTACAACAACCCAGTTATCAAAAACACACAAGCAAGACAACAGAATGGCTGGAACATTATAAACGCGGGGTTATGAAATTGTATCAAAGCCCAGATATCGGTCGCATGGAAATTCTGTGGTGAGACTCGAAGTGGGCAGTGCACGCAAGAAAGCCCTCGAACGTGACTCAGTACTAGAAGTATCAAAAAGGGATGTCATTTTATCACATGACTCATGTAGCTTACAAAAAGCTACCACATGTTCCTCCACAAAATCATACCATATAGTAGACACTGCAAGCTCCCAGCCAGTACCTAACCCGCACCTAAATGAAACGATCCCACCCCTATTCAGCCACTACTGTCCTAAAAGCACAGCCTAACAACGAGCATGTCGCTAGCCCCGTCTGTGGTTCGAATGTTGGATCGTCCGTTGATCGGAGCTACCAGACCTGCCTGTGCACAATCCATGAATATTGCCTCAGTGCAGTAGACATGACAGCTACACCGCAAATTTAAAATATGTATTGTCATATGCATTTTGATAAATATAAATACAAAAATAATTTAAAACTTTTTTTATACACAATAAGCAAAATATGGGCTCCTTTGGACATCATGTGAGAGCTAAGGCGGTCAATTAACTAAATTAAAGGAGTTTGCCTTGGCGTAGATGTTAGAACAGATGCCACAAGTGACAAGTGTATCCCGATTTTAAAACCTGTCCAATATTTTTAATCTAGCATCGTACATAGCCTTCTGGTGAAGAACCTAAAACACTTTACCATAAATTTCGGTTTTTCGCAGGAAGAGTAGCTGCTCCTTTAGGGAGGACCTAATGCGGAGCCAAATAAACAATACAATTACATCAGCTATGATGTGAGGGGTGAGAATAAGGAATAAAGGCAGATCACCGGACTATGATACGTCTCTTTAATGAATACAAACAACCCAAATGATGACTACCATTTTAACAGGAGCAGAATAGTGAAGTCTCCTCTGTAGGAAAACATGGGAAATCTCCTTTGAGGGAACTCAGAATATGACAGCTATGTTCAATTGAGGAGAGCATTTGTACATTTGGGGACGGTTTCACAGAGATTAAGCCTAGTCTAGGAAAAACATTTAAATAAAGTTCAATAGAAAACTCCATTGAGCTTGTTTTTTTTGTCTTAGACTAGGCTTAATTGGTGTCTGCGAAACCGGCCCTATACGTAATAACTTGTGGGCAGAGACATCATATCCAACAAACGTAAGGACCAGTGAGGATCCAAAACAATACATTGAAATGTAACGTAGGATATCAGGCTATCGATGAACTTGTCCACGAATGCCAGGGCCAAGATTATTTAGAAGTTTCAGCTAAATTTCATGTACGATTTAAGAGAGAAAAAGAACAAGAGAAAAAGAGATTTAGGAGTCCAATTGGTGATACCCCCTGATCATCCCGTGCACGCACAGGTCCCTATCACAGTAAAAGGGTTAGGTCTCAGAATATTTTGCTTGTGAATCACCGCTAGAGAGACGGATGATAGCTAGGCTAACGTTGCTTCCTGGCAGACGCATGGTTCCCAAAAACAATGACGAAGAAAGCAAACGATTTGCATAACTATCGTTCGTGTTTATTAAACGTACAACGTCCTGGTTAACGCTTAAACCAGGTACAAAATGACAGCAAAAAGTTGTTTGCTATTGTACACAAGTTATGTGTCACGTCCATCTCCATGCCTTAGTGGCAAACATGTACCCCCACCCCCCATTTATTGTCCATTGCTTTCTCTGAGAAATGCGACTTCAACTGAACTGCTACTAGCTCACCAAGCTAACAAATAGAACACATATCCAGAAACTTAAACTGTAAAAAAAAAGCAAACAACATGACCAAAACTTAGTACTCACTGATGTCAAGAGAGGTCGCATCTGCTCACTGGCCTCTTCCTCCATTTGTCGAAATTTCAGTCCCCTGTCCTCAAGCATAATTTAAATACCAAACTCTGAAATACCCCTTCTGACGTGTCAACGCCACCACTAACATCACTGTCTGAATTTTTACATACATTACCCAACGCGTAACCCGCCCTATTTTGACTGACATATTATATTCTCCTTTAACATCCGAGCAACCGGTATCCATTAACCAATGATAAGAGTAAAAAGGGAAATGGGCAGAGCGTCACGCCTATCAAGGCGGGGCTTATGACAAAGCGTAGAGATGCTGTGTTGCGAGTGCTTGATCTTAATAGTCCTTAGTACTACAAGTTTTCTAAGGCTGTGAGGTTCCAACGGACAAATGTAATTATGCCCACAGGAAATCACAAATACTGTTCTTTGTGGCATAAAACATATATTGCGTTCACCAAATATCTTCCCAAAGCTATTGATTCAGTAATAAATCTTATCTCTGGTTTTACTGTAAAATCTTTTGGCCCTTGAATTCATCTTATTGTAAAACAGTAAGCACTTAATCATATTTGTTTTCGGAAACTCTTAACTCTCTGAATAGCACCCTAAATTAATTCTCCAACGTGCTGTAAGTACTGTATGCTTGCTGTAGTCACTCTAACAAAAAATGTATGGTGGGAATCTGTCAGTCGTAACTAGATGTATTTGGTGCCTGTAAGGAGCTTATTACAGATTAACTGATTCTTATTCATGTAGAGTTTGCCCCCTGATGTTTGTGGTAACGGTATAATCCTGATGGATTACTTCAATAATTCAAGATCATTAATGTTCCCAAGGCTAGTCTCATTCGCCAGAGAATTGTCAAACAGGGCTTGTATTTCAGATATAATCCTTAAGAAGTAATTTATTTTAAACTTAATGAAAGATTTGCTCATAGTGGCTGACAAATGAACAATCAATCCCTGTTTTACCCAGACCAAACATAGCTGTTCTAATCAAGAAAAAAGTTAAATGACACGAAGTAGGCATACATTTAGTAGAATGTACTGGAGTATTTAATTTATACTCCAACAAAAATACACAAATATTCGATCGGCAGTAGCTTTCTAAGATAAATACGCCTGTAGGTGTGACGGGTCCAGTGTCCCATTCCCGGATAACAGATGAAAAAACATTTGTAATAGCCACAGATTTGGAGGTTACTTCAGAAGTGTCAGGCATGCATATGGTATCTGGATTCCAAACAATAAACCTTGTAGGATGGCAAAACTAGCGTGTACGTGTTTGCTCGTGTGAGCAGATATGCATGCATTCTAATTAGTACATCTGTGTCTGTGTGTGCCTAATGAATAACCAGATTGGCCCCTATGTACTGGGAGTCAGCCTTCTAGGGACCTAAAATGCCGTCTGTAAACAATGTAATCCCTTTCATTTGATCTTAGGTATTTCTATGGGCAGTTACTGGAAGTAATGCCAATGTATTGGTATGGGTCACAGGGGTTCCACATCGACTGGTGGGGGGTAACTAAATACCTGCTCTTTCTCACTCTCTCTCTTTCTTAACCTCTGTTGCTCTCTCTGAAGATCAAAGGTGACTGAAATGTAATAGAAATCTAAATTTTTGCCAACTTTTATGTAACATGTTTAGGGAATTGTTTCATTCGATTTCAGAATGAATGAAGACATAACAGTGGAAATAGTATTGTTTTAATAGACTGATCTTAATTTATGCTTTACAACTATCCTCTGATTTGGTTCAGTCACAATTAGAAATATGACTATCTTTAATATCTTCCGTATAGTTAGTAAGCCTTTATTACATG
This sequence comes from Novumbra hubbsi, assembly GCA_016801125.1. NCBI lineage: Eukaryota > Metazoa > Chordata > Actinopteri > Esociformes > Umbridae > Novumbra > Novumbra hubbsi. The sequence continues at coordinate 24,547 of JACXGK010002664.1, read as the reverse complement.
CCCCACATACAATACCGATCATTATTTTTAAACAAGCAAGATAAACTATAACACTGCACACACCTATAACATTGTATTTGACATTTCACAGCAATAATGAAAGAGTTGTTGTTATGCACACACTTTTTTCCAGTACAATTCACTGTTACACGAGATATGCAATAGCTACCGCTTAACCGCTCAATTTCTTAGCCGTACTTTCTGTCCAACACAACGCTGGCGATAAAGAAAAGACCAGAATCATCTCACCCACAAGCTTACTTATCCCCACAGGAACCCCTTACCAGCGATATATGACTGAGTCGGGGAATAACTGCAAAGCAGCATACTTAATCCCGCTCAGGTTAGGGCAATCAAAGTACAAGCAAATCTTCGTCTTGACGGCAGGCATCCTTCCAGCTGACTCCAACGTGTGTTTTCCCAACTGAAGAACCGGAGCGCCACCTCGTGGACCACCCAATAAGTGCGCTATACTTCAGGATTTCAGCTTTAGGCTACTTTTTCTGTGTCTTTTGGTGTCACTCAGCGAAAAGAGCTTCCTTAACTGCACATGTACAAAATGCTTTATGCTAGCAGGTTTGGCGGTGGATACAGTAATGAAATCTGTAGGATTTGTCCTGCAAAGAGAGAGTTTCAAATTTTAATGGCATTAAACATTTTTGAAAATAAACACTGTAATTTAAATGTAAATTACTAATTCAACTATTGAAAACATGTCAATCATCACTTACTAGAAATGACATCGTAAAGAATTCAGAAACTCAAAAGGTGTAAACAATGCCCCAACCAGATTAGATCATGTCACCATGACATGCATAAATAGTTTTATTAGTATTATCGCTAATGCTATTCATCTTACTTACCAATATGGTTAAGTAATGTCATGACGCAATCACACAATTACATTTAATGCTTATTTCATTGAGATAGTGTGTAAATGCATTGTCTTTGCAGAAAGAGCTGTGTGACTTTAATCCCATGCTGCAAAAACACATTGGCAACAGGTGTGGGAAATAATTCCCAGGTTTTCGGTGGCTCAGAGCAGTGAAACACCTGCCTGTCTCCCTCTGTGTACATGCACAGAAACAAAACAAGAAAGCTATTCAGAACACTACTGAAACCATACATCTCTTATACAGCATGTATGCAAGTCAGACCTCGGAGCGAGGCGTGGCGAGGCTTGGTGAGGCTTGGCCTCTCTGGCAGTCTTCTGGGAGACGAGTCTTCCCCTAGATCGCATTGGCATGGTTCGAACCAGGGAGAAATGTCTCCTGGTATAACTGGGAACCATGACATTCCTGGATAGAGCTGCCATGGAGTCCCTGTAGATGAGACCATGCCTGGAGGATATGCTGCAGTGGTGACATGTAGCCAGCTGAAAGAGATTATGGAGGGCAGAGGTCAATGTAAAAGACAGTGGCTAACTCTCTATAGCAGGGGTGGGCAAATATTTTGGCTCAGAAGGGCCACATCAGGATTTTGAAATGAAATGGAGGGCCACATTTGTTTTTGTAATGTGTTAATCATCATTGATTTGGAGGCCAGAAAAGGGCATTCCGTGGGCCGGATAGAACAGCCTCGCGGGCCGCATTTGGCCCTCGGGCCGTAGTTTGCCCACCCCTGCTCTATAGGGATAAACCACATACAGTCTCACAGACAAGGTGAGATCAGTTTCAAATAAAGGAAAGTAGGTGGAAGAATGTATCCCTGTCAAAATGCAAGCCATACAGAGATGGTTTAAAGCAATACGAGAGGCTAGAGCACTCTCTTTATAAAGACAAACAACTAAATTCAGATATAGCCAAAAAGACGCTGCGTAAAATTTAAAAAACGCAATAATGTAAAAATAATTTCAACCCTATATTAAATACAAAAATGGTACAAAGACAACATATCAAATTTGGAAACTGAGACATTTCATTGTTTCTTGGAAAATGTGAATTTGATGCCAGCATTGTGTTTCAAAAAACGTGGGACAGAGCAAAAGTTGTGTAAGGCTAAAAAACTAAACCTGGCGTAATATCACACAGTAACTAATTAGGTTAATCGGCAACAGGTCAGTAACTGATTGTGTATTACTATATAACTCCAGATGGGACGGGTCTGTCAGAAGTAAGGATGGACAGAGGTTCACCACTCTGTGAAAGACTGTGTAACTGCATGTGCTCAGGAACACTTTGTAGGTGAACACAGTTGGTCGCTGCATCCACAAATGCAAGAGAAAACTCTACCATGCACAGAAAAAGCATATATAATTCTGCCACCTTCTCTGGGACCAAGATCATTTAAGATGGACAGAGGCGAAGTGGAAGTCCAGACCTGTCCCCTATTGGTGCATTATGAAACAAAAAATACAACAAAGGAGACCCAGAAATGTTGAGCAGCTGCAATCCTATATCAAGCAAGAATGGGAGTACATTTCACTTTCATAACTACAGCAATTGGTCTACTAATTAGTTTTGTTAAAAAAAGAGGTGATGCAACACAATAGTAAACATGCCTCTGTCCCCAATGTTTCGAAACAAATACAAAATAGGCATGTATTTTTCAAAGAACTACAACATTTCTCAGTTTCAACATTTGATATGTGGTCTTTGTCAATTAAATATAAGGATAAATTATTTGCATATCATTGGTTTTTATTTGCATTTTACGCAACTTTTTTACAAACAGTGTTGTACTTTCTCATAGTAGTAGGATTTCAGGACAGCTCTCTAGAGTCTGGAGAGCATCCATTTCAGCATAGACCTATTTCTAAACCAGGACCCACTTATGTATGAAAATAATCCACTGTATGTAGCACAATGGATTAAAGGCTCACACTGCACTACACTGCACACTCTAATTTGTTTATGACATTTCTATGTGGAAATGGATTTTACCCTTTCTCAGCAAAGTATGGATTTTACCCTTTCTCAGCAAAGTATATAAAACATTTGCTGTAATTTGTTAACTGTATGTTTAAAAAATAACACAACACCTCCAGAAACCTTACACTACAAAAGCATGTTGTCTGTTAAAGGAGAAAAGGCACTGATACATTATATGACTTCATACATGCATTTACATTATATTCCTTCTTCGAACTCAAAATAGAAACAATTAAATTGAAACTATTAAATATTGTAGACTACAATGAGGACTTCAACAGAGATGAATACCTGTAAGAGTGGAACTCACCGAGACAAAGGCTGCCATTCTGGGTGGTAGTGTCTTCTGTTAGTCTGCTACTGTATGTAGCTTCGCCAACACAAATCGCTGTCAACCTACAAGTGGGTGGAGCCACAATAGATTAATTTAATTATAAATCTACCCACCGCTGCCTATTGATGTCCCAAATATAGGATTATATTCCTGTCCACAACCAATCGCTGACCTTTTTTGTGATTGTATTTGCACAGGGCAAATTAACCTGCATCACACAAATCAACATAAGTCCCCCACTCTCTGCCATTAGCACCCAAAGTACCTGCTTCTTTCAGTCTTTCTATCAAAGACCACAGGATGGATTTAGCCCAAATAAATGATAATGATGCAGATTTGCGCAGATTGCTAAAAGGATTAACAAACTCTGAGAGGATGGAAAAAAAGGGAGCCTGTGGCTTGTACCTCTCAGACTGAGCTAGTACAAAATGTGCCCAAATAGCTACGGGATTCATCACAAAAAAAACGATTGTGCCAGGAGTGGTTTGGAAACAGAACACACAGACAGGGGTGTAATTTGTGTTAATCTGATTAATCTGATCTGTTTTTTTTTCTGTGAGTTGCATAACAAGGGTAATATTACATGGATTTGTTCATGATAATACATGACAGTTTTCAAAACAGTTGGGACACAGCGTAAAATGCATCCCTATATTTAATTGTAAAAAGTAAAACCCTGTTTCTATAAATTCGGGAAGCTGCGTAAAATGTAAATAAAAACCGGACGCAATGATGTGAAAATCATTTAAATGTTTAATTCAACATAAAATAGTACTAAGACAACATATCAAAAGTTGATACTGGGAAATTGAATTGTTTTTGGAAAAATACATTGCAGCTGCTCAACAGTTTAGGGTCTCCTTTGTCATATTTCTGTTTCATAATGCACCAAATGTTTTCAATATGGGACAGATCTGGACTGCAGGCAGGCCAGTTTAGCACCCGGACACTTTTACTACTGAGCTATGCTATTGTGATACATGCAGAATATGGTTTGGCATTGTTTTACAGAAATCAGCAACACTTTCCATGAAAAGAAGTGTCTGTTTGGCGGCATATGTTGCTCTAACACATGTATATGCATTGTTCAGCATTAATAGTGCCTTCACAGATGTGCAAGTCACCCATGCCTAGTGCAGTAGTGCACCCCCATACCATCACAGATGCTGGCTTTTGAACTGTGTTTAGAAAAGAAGCTGGGTAGGCCCTCTCCTATTTATGGGTATTTTGCCAAGATGAATGGGCAGCTATGCCACCTGCAAGAATTTGGGACCTCATAGACAACTATTACAAAAGACTGCATGCTGTCATTGATGCTAAAGGGGAACATACAAAGTATTAAGAATGAAGGGTATGCAGACTTTGGAACTGGGGTCATATTATTTTCTTTGTTACCATGTTTTGTTATATGATAGTGCCATTCGCTTATGACCTACAGTTGAATATGAATCCCTTAAGAAATAAAATAAAATTTTGCCTGCTCATTCATGTTTTCTTTAATAATTATACATATATTCAGGGTAGAGTTTTAACTTGCATTTGTGGATGCATCATCATACTGTATTGACAAACAATGATTTTTGTGAGTGTTCATGAGCCCAGTGTTGTACAGAATAGTTTCGGTTTTTGTGCAGTAGGTCTGGGGGCCCAAAGATCACGGTCATCCAATATAGTTTTTTGGCCTTATCACTTGCGTACCGAGATTTCTCTTTATGATATTCTGAACCCTAGATGATGAGATTCTCAAAGTCTTTGGATTTTTACATTGTGATACTAACTAATTAGTAACTAATTTTAGCATTACACAACGTTTCCAGTCTTTTGGTGCCTCTATCCCAGCTTTTTCAAAGTGAGCATGTATTTTCCCAGAAGCAATAACATTTATTGGTTTCAACATTTGAATCATTGTCTTTGTATAATTTTCGATTTAATATAGGGTTTAAATGATTTGCTTATCATTGCATTATGTTTTTTTTTAGAGTTTGGTTTTTAGAACTTTTTAAGAAAAGGGGTTGTATACTGCAGGACCAGCAAAAATGTATTGTTAATGGCCCCTTCTTGCAAATCTCTTTTTATTTCGAATAGATTGGCAATTGGTGATATGTGATTTTGAATAAAGCCACTGCTGTAAAGAGCATCTGTTAAATCAATGAAATGTAAATGTTGCCCTATTTTCACTGGAAAGTAGACCAGTCACTTTTACATCAACAACCATTATTTGATGTTCTTTGTTTCTGGTTAGATAACAGGATAGCCATTTGGGTGATTACACAACCCAACAGTTAATGTGAGATAAAAAGATTACAGTGTTGTTTTTCCTCCCTAAAACGTAATCGTATTACAAGGGAAAATTATGTGTTTAGGTTGCCAGGTTTGTGATCCAGGAATACCGCATGAGATGGTTACTGTCAGGTCCTGGCTGTGGCCTCTAGATTTCTCTATGTGGCTGGGGCTCACAGCCAGGACCTGACTCTGATTCCGGTTTGTTCTCCCCAATCAGAGACAGCTGTACACTGTTGTCTCTGATTGGGGAACCTATTTATGTTCATTGTTTTTCTGTCATTTGTTGCTGTCGGTTACTACCGTCATTTGTTTCGTTTGAACTGTTTTGTTGGAGCACCTGGAGTTTTTCTTACTTAGCCCTTTGTTTGCTATTTGTTTTTGTTCTGAATTAAAGCTTATCATTTCGCTACAGCTCTGCAGTTGTGTTCGTCCTCCGGAGATAGCAATCCTGACAGTTACGATTCTAAAACATACAAAGAATCCAGAAATCTCTTTTCATCGAAACCCTCATTCACTCTGCTAATTCAAATCTGCTATTTCAAGCAATTCACACATGTCATAACTAACTACTTACCTTAGAGAACATAGGCGTTCTAGGTTTCTTTATTGTATGTATTTTAACTGTTTTATGTTACATTTTCTTTGATGCACTAGTTTTAATCCAGCATTAAGTGGAAAAGCAAGTAAAACTAAATGTATTGTATTTGTTAGGACTGTAAATGCATCGAAATTCAAGTTACACAAGGAGATGCTTATAATTTCTTGTTAATTTATCTCTAGAATACACTACCATTCAAAAGATTAGAGTCACTTATAAAAGTCCTTGTTTTCCATGAAGGCATATAAGAAATCATTTGGAAGTGGAAAAATAGCTAAATGAATAGCAGAAATGGTTGTATTTTAAAATAAAATAATAATTGTGTCCTTCAAAAATGGCTTTTGTCAATGAGTCTTTGGTCTATGTGCAGCAATCACAGCCTTGCGTACCTTTAAAATGTCAGTTGTTAATTAGTTGAGGTAATCTGAAGAGATATCACTCATTACTTATGAAGCACTTCCCCCAAGTTGGATTGGTTTGATGGGTACTTCTCCCGTACCATACGGTCAAGATGCTCCCACAACAGCTCAATATGGTTAGGTGTGCGAGACAGATGTGCAACTTCCTGTGTTTTCAAATGCAAGTTTACACACTATGCTCTTGTATTTGTATTTTGCTCTTTTGAACAGCAAAGATAGTCATCCTCCACACAAATAATTGAAATTACATTAGTGGCAATAAAAATGACAATTCAATTACTCTTTGATTGTAAACTGTAAGATTCCAATATCAAAGGATTGAGCAATGCTAGTCAAATGCAATGGACTGATGTCCATAATTAATTTGATAACACTTGTTTTTTAAACAATGTTATTTACTTTCGCAAAGTAACTTGTTAAATTACATTTATGTTACCAAGAAAATCAAACACTCTAAAAGGCCTTTCACTTGTTCTTCAAACTGTTCCACAAAGGAGAATGTAGATCTAGGCTACACAAACAGATAATAAAGATGTAGACCTATGAAGAAATTATTTCCCAAATGCTGTATTTAATCTGCAGAAATATGAGACGAAGGAGAAGAAAAATAGGATGAACATTTCTCATAAATCCAATGCATCAAATGAAGGATGTCTAGAAGCTTTATGAATTAAAATATACACAATAATATCAACATGAAAATGACCCAGAGCGTAATGAGCCACCGCGAACTCTTGTATGAGAATGATCCAAACCATTCCCCGCTCTACCTAATGTTCACTATTTTAACCTCTAATATTTCCAAAGCCAACTTCACATCAGGATTTTCTGAATTATACAAAACATAAAATTGGCTCCATGTCAACTATGTTTTGTGTGAATTTCTGTTATGTAGAATGAAGTCATGTGCATAACTTAGTCATATGAAGGACAACAGATTGCAGGCCAGCGGTATTCACAATAGACACATTGTAACACAGTGCGCCATTAAATGTTCACAACTAAACAGGTCCAGCAGAATTTAGTGTGCTTTTCCTGTCAACTCTCCCCTCAACATCCACCCTACTGTCCCTCTCATCGCTCTGATTCCGCATCTGGTTACGCCCCAGGTCGCTAAACGAGTAAAAACAATCTGACATATAGTGGACATTCCCATGAAATTGATGTTTCAGATCCATTACTGCCTAGGTGGTTTCCTTTATAGGGGCATGATGAATAAACAATTACTCTGTTAATAATGCCTAAAGCCTACAGAAACGTATTTTTTTTCCATGATTTTTTATATATTATCTGCTTTCGTTGTCTTGTTCATGATCAGTCGCGCACTCTGGCAAAATGATATGACAATGCGGTGGAGTTAGTTTTAGATATTGTATATTCGACAGACATTCGGCTCTTCAAATCACAATAGCTCTTTAACGAATAATTCAATTATTGTGATTACAAAAGTGTATACGAAGTTGCACAGTCCTTATTAACCCTTATTTTAGCCGAGTATAACGTTTCCGAGCCACGAAGAGCTAACCGCGGTGTATCGGAGCCGACCTTGTCACGAAAGCGCTCAGCGCCGGTCCTGATGGTGGGCGCGTTCAAATTGAATACAGATGCAGGTTTCATCTCCTTACTTAAAGCCTTAATAGCACCCACAATAAGAATACGAAGACTATGAAAAGTATATATTATGGATCGGGATGGAGTGGAGAATAATGCACACCTTTTCTTACAAAAGTTAAATTTTCATAATTTGACAGAATTTTATAATTTCAATAGCTCCTACAATGAATATGACAGGACTGTACAAATGGTATATCATTGATTGGGATTTTGAAACTACTGATTTTTAAAGGAGATCACATGGTTCCCCAATCTCCCCCGATAAAGAATATGCTTTAATTCTAATTGTTGTAATCTTATTGTAAAGTAAGTTGTAATGAGAAATTTAAAAGCTATTGAATTGACAAATTTAAAAGCTATTGAATTGACAAATTTTGAAAGTTCAGATTTTGAATAAATAAAGCATGTCCTTCGTACCCCAATCCCCCCCCATACAGATTATATACTTTTTATAATCATGGCGTTTCCATTGTATAAGATATTAAAATAAGTTCTGTCATGTTTTGAAACTTCCGATTGCAAGTTGTGCATTGAACCCCAACCTCCCTTGATACAGAATATATATACCTTTATAATCAAGGCATTTATATTGTATAAGCTTTTGAAATAATAAAGTTGTGTTAAATTTTGAAACTTTCGATTTTGAAAAAAAAAAGCATGTCCTTTGTATCCCAACCTCCCCAGATACAGAATATATACTTTTTTATAATCATGACGTTTCTATTGTATTGAAATAATAAAGTTCTGTCAAATGTTTTAACTTTTGATTTTTTTTTTAAGGGTGTGCACTTTTATCCATTCTACCCTGATCCAGAATATATCATTTGTACATTAATGTCATGTCCATTGTAGGAGCTATTGAAATTAAAAGTTCTGTCATATTTCTTAAATTAAAAACTGAAAAAATAAAAGATGTGCATCATTCGCCACCCTCTCCCGATTAAGAATATATCGTTTTCTTAGTGATAGTATTCTTACTGCAGGAGCTATTGAAGCATGAGTTTAGAATAGAAGCCTAAATCTGTATATCATTTGAACGCGCCCACCAGCTCTGAGATCGCTTGTATCTGATTGTTAGTTCTCGGTGGTTTGGAAATGTTATGCTGGGTTTGGCAATAATAATAATAACAAGAACAAGGTATTAGTAACATTTGACAACCTTTAAACTAACAATATATGAGTACAAATGCTTTTTACATTAGTGTATTACATGCTTGTATAATATTTTATTGATATGATTTGAGGGCCCACCCACCAACACATTTTTTATTACGACTACGTATAATGTATTTTACAGTCCCTCGCTGATTGTCTTATAAACATAGTTTTCAGCCAATATATCCTTGTTTTTTCTTTGAATGTCTTTTGGAAACCACCCTCTCATTTGTGTTTGTCCCTTTTCCAAACATTTTGTCAGACAGAAGTTTTATTTATCAGCCCAGTAGATCTAATCACAGTATGACAGAGGAAATGCAAAAATGGAAGCAAAGACATAGGGAAAGGTCCAAATAGAAAAAAAGCACAACATATCCTGAGAAAAACTTAATCTATATACCAGAGGTTATTTACTAATAGCTTTTCAGTTTCACAAGCAACACATGACACTAGTTCACAGACATTCCAGTTAGTAGGAAGACTTTAGAGAGCTTTCGAAAGCTTTCTGGCCAAACTCTGCATGACCACCAGCCTGGTCAGGTCACTGTAACGCGCCACCTGCTGAACACGTCTATCCACAACGCTGTAATCAAAGCCCCCGGCCTGCCCCGTCACCAGCTGGGACACGCCCACCTCGTCATAACCCCCGCCCACAGTGACGGCCAGCAGCTGTGTCTGCTCCTTTAGAGCGGCGGCAGCTGCCGTGGGGATGCCGTTCCGGGCGGAGGCCGCCGACCTGCCGTCCGTGAACACCACCACTTTCCTCGGGACTGCCGGGCGGCCGTTCCTCCGGAGGGCGGCGGTCAGGAAGGACAAAGCCGCGGGCAGGTCGGTGGCCCCGTCCATGTAGCGCGTAGTCGCTAGTCCGGATGCCACGTCCTCCAGCCTGGCGGTGAAGGGCACCTCCACCCTCTGCTGCCCCTTGCCACTGTACTGCATGACGGACAAGCGGAGCAGCCTCGCCTGGTCCTGGGAGAGCAGCCTGGCGGCCATGTTCCCGACAAACTCCCTGACCCGCTGGAAGTGGGCGTGGCCCACGCTGGAGGAGCCGTCCAACATGAACACCACGTCCGTTGCCTCTGCGAACTTTGCTAAAGGAACAATGGACCGTTTTGGTATTGGGATGCATTCGTTACCCTAAATCTAATGCCTAAATTGTAAGGTAATAACAACGGCGGCCTTATGAACAAGCAAGAGGAGCAGTCTTACCTGGACAGGTGTAATTGGGACATTTCTTATCTATAAACAAACAACACAAGCCTCAGTTCAGAACACAGGCTCATGACAAGTAATTCAATTCAGACACTCCAGATCTAGCTCTTGATATTCTATGACTAGCTTGGCCTTCCTCGCCTACCTTTGCAGATGTAGTCCGTGAGGCTGTTGAAGAAGGAATCCTCGAGCAGTTGCGTATGGTCCTGAATCTTGAAGTATAACCCAGGCGAGGAAGTGTCCTGACAGGTGATCTCCTCCAGCATGGCGAGGAAGGGCGCCCGTCTGAAGATGTCCCCAATGCCAATGCCAACCACCTGGGGAGCCAAAATGGAGGAAACACAGAGGGCCTCTGAAACAAAATGGCTGACTTTTCGCATGTCATAAAATGTAGAACAAAAGTAAATTGTCCTTCAGGGGTCATTCTCCCCCACACCCCCCACCCCCCCTCCAGGCACGTGTCCTTCAGGGTCATTCTCCCTTATCCCATTGCTGTCCATCACCCTTATATTTGTCAGGAAGCAGAGAGAGGACAGTGGTTTGGGGTCCCGGAGGGTGTCCGAGCGCCCGTCCGTCAGGACTATGGCCACAGTATGGTTCTTGGAGTCAAGGTTCTGGCGGACAAAATCCAGGGCCTCTCCGGTGTATGTACCACCGGCAATCCACCGCATATTTTTCACAGCACTGCAATTATGGAGGATCCAGAAAACGGTTATGGAGGAACCCAACACAGCAGGTATGACACAGCAAACATGAGTCAGACAATATGCTGACAAACAAACCTAGGGCTTCATTACACATTGCATCTAGTCAGACCTTTTTAGCTGTGCTACTGTGGTGATCTTCGGGTCCTTCAAAGACACCAGCTCCTGCGTGCCTTCATGGCTGTACTGAACCACACCCACTCGGGATACTAGCTCCTTCTGCAAACAGAAATTCCATTCAGCCAACTCCCCCCTCTCACCCAGAGAGGTCAAGACAAACGCGCACCCACCTTGTCCATGCCGAATTTAGTAATCCGGTTGATGACTTGAATGATGAACTGTTTTTCCAGGGTGAAGTTTTGCAGCCCAACACTTTCTGAACTGTCCAGTACGAATAGCAGATTGACGGGACCACACTCGCACACTGTGTATGCCCAGTAGAGAATCATTTTGATAACAGGATTGTATTCTCAGTGTAGAACATGTGTGTGTGTCTCACTGGCATGCAGAGTGAGGTGAAACTTGACAAGGGACATTTAAGGCCATGCAAAATGATGAGCTGTTGCCATGCCGTGAAATGTGGCATCAGAATCTTACCACAGCACGCTGTAAGAGAAAACCAGACAAAATTGAGATTCAAACAGTTTGATGTCTTTGATCACATCTACGGTCATTAAATACCGGATAGAATGTAAACCTACATAACAAACACTGAACAACAGAACTCCGACAAATTGATTCCATCCATAGTTCTCTTCATAATTGTACTGTATTTGAGCACGTGAAAATATTGAAAATATTGTTGTTCATATAATTATTTTGAGCTTTCCTGAGCTCTGAAACGGCTCAGGAAAGTGACATGTTCTTTTTAAGCGGATCGATGAAGGTGGAAGCATTCGCCAGAGCCCACACATCTAGAGGGGAACCCCAGACCAATCTGCCACAAGGAGATCCCCACCCGACACAGGACAGTGAAGGGCCAATATGCACTGTGGCCTGATAAAACCACTCAGCACAGTCAGATAGAACTATGTGAATTCCTGGCAGTAACATATCAAGACTGTGAATTTATGTTTAAGCCACTAGGGAACCCTGAACGGAACTATAAATGAGTTGTCTTTTTGCCTTTAAAGGAGATGTATGTACATGAATAGAGCAGGAGCCTTAGGAGAATGTTTTGTCGCACCCAGAAGTCTTCTAAAAGTATGATTAGGGAAGGTTTGTTTCACAATGTACATATGCAAAACGACCACTCCCTTCAACAAATTACAATTTAATTTAACTATTTAAATGTTGGTACTAGATACTTACAGCAGAGTTTCTGAATGATCTCAAGAATCTCACATTCCTAAGAGGCAGGGACACAAATGTATGACAAAGGTAAATATCAGAAGAGCAGAGGCTATAAAGAAAACAAGAACATTTTAAAATCAACTGATTATAAAACTGTTGATCTTCTCTGATATGTCTGCATATGCCTCCGTATCTTCATTACTGTGTTACTGTCTGTGTTTATGTAATGGAGCCAGATATACATTTTTCTAAGTAGTGTCAGCTGTTGACCAGTTCTACACAAATCATGATGACACTGTTTAGTATACATCACCAAGACTGAGGACCAGAGGTTGCCTTTGACCTTTGACACCATCCACATCATTAAGCCAGTCCAAACCCACATTCTCCCCTTCCAGTGTGCGCCAGCTCAGGCATTCTTCTACAAACACTGACCCTGCTAAGTAACCAACGTGTTGCTAATGTACAAATTTGGCCCGTTCTCATCGCCTTGATTAACAAAATAGTGACTCACATCTACCCCCGGAGGGCCCACCGGTCCTGGTGATCCCTGTAGAGGATGACAGGAAGTCACGTGTCAAGATAACAGCTTTTCTTCACCGAATGGAAATTACACACATTTACACAGCAGAGGTCATTTTAAAGAGAGACAAAATGTAATGCCTTTGAATTAGGACGTGGATTATCACAACCACGATGGCGTAATGTTTACTGTAAAGTCGTTTTTCCCCAAGACTTTTAGCTTGTGTTCTCTACCTCAGTGTATTGCAGTTTATTCACGGGTAGGAGGAAAATCACAAGCCAGCTGGAAGGTGGGGGATGACTGTGCAGCATTGATGGAATGCAGGCCGGGTTTGAAATACACCAGGACAGGACACGTTCACACCCCTACATTTGTAATGCCAAGGGATCTTTAGTGACCCCAAAATGGAAACCTACATCTGGCAGTTCGGATTTGGTGTTGGTCCAGAAGGAAGAGCGCCCAAAAGGAGCCCTACAACCTGACTTCCCTCAGTATGTGGTTTCTATCCAGGGTCCAACCGGGGCTGAGCCTGCTATACTTCATAAGCAAGCGATGGGATGCAGTAGTCCCCAATCACTGTCACTGTGCGGCACTTACATTTTCTCCTGTGAGGCCTGGGTATCCTTTTTGCCCCTGGGGGCCTTCCTGTCCTGGCTGGTCATTCTGGGAAATGAATGTGGATGAGCGCAGAGATATTACCCAAGCTAGGCAATACACAAATATCACCCAAGCTAGGCTATACACAGATATCACCCAAGCTAGGCTATACACAAATATCACCCAAGCTAGGCTATACACAGATATCACCCAAGCTAGGCTATACACAGATATTACCCAAGCTAGGCTATACACAGATATTACCCAAGCTAGGTTATACACAGATATCACCCAAGCTAGGCTATACACAGATATCACCCAAGCTAGGCTATACACAGATATTACCCAACCTAGGCTATACACAGATATTACCCAAGCTAGGCTATACACAGATATTACCCAAGCTAGGCTATACACAGATATCACCCAAGCTAGGCTATACACAAATACTTTCCAAGCTAGACTATACACATATATTACCTAAGCTAGGCTATACACAGATATCACCCAAGCTAGGCTATACACAGATATTACCCAGCTAGGCTATACACAGATATTACCCAAGCTAGGCTATACACAGATATTACCCAAGCTAGGCTATACACAGATATTACCCAAGCTAGGCTGTACACAGATATCACATTTTTAATGGTTAGATTTTCTTGGGTGATATATGACAATTTACAGGGTTGAACTCTTTGCAATCTAGGGTTAACTTACATCATCACCGCGATCACCTGGAAGGCCAGCATCACCCTTTAACCCTGGCAGTCCCCTGATACCCTGTTAGATAGAGAAAGAGACAGAGGGGAGACGGGGGTAACGGAGGAGATGGGTGATAGGGGGAGAAGGGGGATACAGAGGAGACGAGGGGAGGAGTGAGAGATGGGGGAGACAGAGACAGGCAGGG